>JAPYZR010000531.1:0-58908 GCA_030522945.1 Trichopria nigra | reverse complement strand
GATGATGAGGAGTCTCATCGAAACGTCAAATATTTCTTTTATTTAAGGACCTTAGTTCCCAATTTGACTCGGCTTGTCGACAAATTCAACAATTAATATATTGTAAAAATTGCTTATAGTTTTTCAGTCTCGGTTCTAAACCATCCTTATAAATAAAAACGAATCGTAATCGCCATTAATATATAGAATTTATTGAAATTATATGATGATTATAAATAATCATTCTTTTCGTAATGGTTTTATCCTAGTACACGCTTTTCGGCTGTAACAAGTGGTTTATCCATAGGCCATCGCCGAAAAAAGAGGATTATTGTAGCAACCGTACTGCGGATGTACCAACCATCGAAATTGTCGTGTAAACCGCAGAAGCAAGGTCAACTATATATGTGTCAACTATAGTATGGTTGTGCAAACAATACTTTTTCCGTATTCCTGGGTTGAACTATCTTGCTTTCAAGGGATTTCCAGCCCTTAAAGTGAAAGATGTCACCTAGAAAAAATAGGTGTCGATTATTTATTTGAGTACTACGTATATCTGCAAAGCTTCGTTAAAATTTCATTTGTTTACTTGTCAGAGAATCTGGAGCTCGGAGTATTATTAAAGTTTAGGTTTAGCACGTCGTAGCTTCAACTTGACTAAGTAGAACGTGTCAGGATTTTTCTGTAGATAGCGCGAGTCCTTAACTTTCAGAGGTTGCCATATCAAAAAATGCATATATAAAAGTAATATTTCTTTGTATGTTCTAAGATCGCCTCAACAGTTTTCGATATTTAGTTAGTTCTTCGTGAAATTTCTTAATGTCCATGTTATTTTTTGTATTTCACTTCAACTGAATATTACTAAACTAAGAATACGATTATATCAATGGAATCTAATTGGGACTTGAAAGTAAACAATTAATGTTAATTATGTTTACATTTCTTTTTGGTATTTAGTTAAAAGATCGAAAATAAACATAGTAGTGAATTGTAGGAATGAATGAACAACCAAGCACATACGAAAAAGGTGTCGATAAAATTTCATCTGACTCTCTGTAACTTAGCAAAGAAGAGCCTAAATTTTAAAAACGATTGACAGCAATTTGCAAAAATCTGTAGTGAATGTACGATGAATGTACCATGAATGTAAACATAAATGAGTTTTCTAATGGACAAAAACTGAACGTATATTTATCGTCCAATGTACGTGTGAGTCTGGATCCAATGTTTGTTCAATTTTTGTCCATGGATGAATTGATGAAAATTGGTGAAGTCATGGATGTCCAGTACTAATTGGGTTTTAAAAGGAAAATAAAAGATCGCAACGAAATGTGAAAAACTTGGAAAGGATTGGATTGAAAGTCATGACTCGTCATCGACACATACGTGTTATTGTTAAGTTGTAATATTTATATCACATTATTCTGAATTTGGAGATGATGAAATACTTTATGACAAATGAATAGAAAACACTACCAATTATATACCCAATCTAAATCTTCTTAAATGCATACAAATATGAGTAAAAACTAAAAGATTAAAATAATTCTAACTTTATTAATTGAATGTTTGGATGAGGCCTAATTCTTTACTAAGTCAAAGATGTAATTTCTTTCTATTAGGTCCACTCAAACAGAATATAATGTGAAATAGAAGTAGGAATTTGGAACTTATCAATAGATTTCAATGGTCCTTATTTTTATTATATACAAAGGTACTTCTTGGTACTAATTTAGAACGACGCACTTCCAAACATTTCGAATTATATCTACTGGAACTGACGTTTTTGGCACGATATTAGGGAATTTAATCAGGTGTAAATAGAGTAAAAGAAATTAGTTTGATAAAAGGTATTGTCCTGACCAAACTGTGGGTCGGGAGCTGATTCGCAATAGGCAAACTAACTGAGATCCAGCCGGACCAAATCCTTTAGGTCGAAGTTGAAGAATAGTATATCTTGCCATGTCTTCCTGGACCTATAGGGTTAAATTCGATTGACGTTTTTTCCCTCTATCAATCATACCGATTCAAAATATACCAAATTTATACTAGTCAGGTCTAATTGTTACTTCGTTCATGGGAGTATACTTCACATTTTGACAAACTCTAATATCGATATGCGAACTTGTAGTTTCCTGTTTTCGCTTAATTGCAGGCGCAACGACAGTGAACGCGACTGGACGACTGTCGGGAAGCCAGAACCACTGCACTTCACGGGCAAGGTCGAAACTCAGCTGGGTGTGCGTAAGGAGACCTTGCACTTTGCGTGCACGCACTATCTTAGATAGGCATACGTGTGTAACACGTATCGGCCAATGTCGAGGCTCGTGCTCTACTTTTCCGTTTATTTGTCGAAACGGAGAAAATCTAGTGGATCGTGATCCCTGGCTCGGCCAATCGAAACCGAGAGGGAGCGAATCGTGATCCCATCGGATGGCCGGCCTTTAAAGTATCCCACTAACTATGAAATCATGGCAGTTGACAGCGTTGCACGCTGAGTAACAGTGCTTCTAGTTGCTGGTGCAGCCTCTTTGCGCACCGCACCATGAGGGTCGTGTGTCTTATTACGGTGAGTGGGTTTGGTTGCACATCGAACAAGTGATCGGTTCTGTGAGTACCACCGTCTCTTCGAATTTCGCCAAACCAATATGGATGTACGCAGAAGACGTTCGGGATTTTTTGGACACCAACCAATTTTTGCGATTATTTTGCGCTTCGGCCGCTGAGCGGATGGATATTGTGAACAGACCGATAATTCAAATTTCCATTGGATATTTGTGTTCGTCATGATTGCATAAAAGTCGACGTAAAGCATTGAGTGGATGTTACGATCCGTGGATTTATCAAAATCATTCGATTTTATCGAATTTTTTTAATATTTTTTTTTGTGTGATTTTTGAAACGAAAATGAATAAACCGACGACTAAAAAATAAGTGCTTTTAAATATAAGTAATGAGATTTCATCGACGCTAGCAACATATTTTAATTGAGAAATATATCTCTTTTTAAAGTGTAAACCCGTATATGTTGTTGAACAATGTCTATATAAATATGTCTGAACGAATTTTATTAAATTTAGTCATTATTTATGGATTGATCAACATGAATGTTTTTATATTAATTAATTTCTTGAGTGGATAATTATAAAAAACGTTTTGGTAATTTTTGTTATCATTTTTTTACATCGTTTTGTTTGTGTAAATTTGCCTAAAAAATTGTCTTAAAAAAAAAAAAATTGTTGTATCTTACATCGATATTTTACTGGCACTTTTAAATTTAACCACACAATTAATTCTCAGTAAATAATACATGTTTATATATTAAAAAAAAAATTAATTAACTTATTGATTATGTCTTGAAACAATATTTTTAAATTAAAATATTTGAAATAAACGGATACTTTGAATATTGAATCAGATTGTTTTCAACTATTATTACGTGAGAAACTCAAGGGGTAATTAAATGTCTTTAAATCTGTTTCACCCTAAAAGATTTCTATGAATTTTAAGGTAGGAAAATTTGAAACAATTTATGAATCTATGAACGGATTATTAATTTAAAACTTTCTTTACTAATTATGGTTTCGGCACACGACAATAATTTATTTCATGTTCTCGATCATAACTCTTGCTAGACATTTCAAGCTTCAAGTTAGTATCGGATCATTATAATGACGTCTTGTATAGGGCCATTTCTACATGCCGATAATCAGTACTTTAAAAAGCCCCAGAAAATGAAAATGAATAGAATTAAATATATATTTCACGTGATTTAAATTATGTTGTTTTATTATCCTTAATTCTGTTTTTTTTCAACTGTTTTTTATCCATAATTAATTATGTTGATTTTCAAATTTACGTAATAAGTGACCGCAATAATTTTTATTATTTTGCATCTATATTCTATTTATTTATTCCAAATATTATTCATATTATTTTTGTCTTTTTTTCATATATCAATTATGAATAGATATGTTTTTTATTACATAATGAAAAGTCCGCGTTTTTTTTAAGTTTTTTATGTTAATGAATATGGAAATAACTAATGTAGTTATGCAAATATATAATTAAGAACAATTAAAGTATTATAATTATTGTGAAAGTGTATTTATGAAGATTTTATAAATGTAAGTGATGCATTTTTATTGTAATAATAATTTTTATATTCTAACGGAGCATATTCTACTAAAATACGCAAGAATTTTGAACGAATGTGCATTAAGACTTTTTTTTTAGAATGAGAAATTTGGAATTCAATGTAAAATTACTAAAGAAACTTTATAATACGGTTAATTTTTTAAAAGCAACGTTATTATATTTGTAATTTATTTGAAGAATTATTGTGACGATTAATATTTAAGACATAATATGTGTTGTTATATCTATTTTATTTTTTGCATATATATATATATATATTATTCTCTAATTTGTATTATGATTTCAACTGACACGAATTCGATTCAACAACTGCAGATGTAAATACTAAATTGTGTACGTAATTATTCAATAAATTTATTATTACGTTATTTTTAAATTGCGGACATTTTATAATTTTTAACTTTCAGTTTCAAAAGTGAACATTGAAATCTAACCAAACTTTATGTGTACATTATAATGCAAATTGTCTTAATTTAAACACTTGCAAATTGATTTTTACACAATTGTTCTGATAGATTTTCATTTCAATTTAATATTTTCCTTATATTAACTCCTATTATTTTTTAACTCGTATAAATGCAAAAAATTAGTACATTATGTATCTAGGGCGAAATTATCGATTTTCACGAGTGTGAACTTTGTCATTCGGGCGAAATTGATGCTACCATCGTATCCAATGTAGATCGATATTTCGCACTTGTTGCATACGGTATTTTTTTAATACGATGTACCTGGAGATCGGTTATTCGCATTTTCCACTTCGGCACTACTGCGTAAAATCGATCATTACACACGATTATTAGAATGTTTATGTGATATATTCATCATTGTCGTCATAATGATCCGAATTTTTTTTGGTTTCACTTTGTTGTTTGGTCTTAGCCTTAAAAAACTAAAATTGTATACGGGAATATTAGTGAAATATATTTTTGTTTTGGCACCTCTACAAATGAATATTTGGGCCATAATTAAAAAGGATCAAGCATATAATGATCGGAATTCATTGATAAATAGAAAGTAACAGTTACATTTTCAATGTTTATTTTTTCATCACTTTTAACTGTCTCAAGTCTCATATATCTTTTATGAAATGGATTATAGATTCAAAGGGAAGTCACCGACTGATCAACCGACCGACGCGATGGAATCAGATCGGTCTCTGCGCTTTCTATGAAATTCGAATAAGAAAATGAATATGTCTAACCTTTCTCTCAAAATGTACAAGATTAAACCAATAAGCTATTGGCTAAATCACCGTAAATTAATAGAATCAAAATTAAGTTCATAAATGTTATTTTTGACATTACGATAAACCGGAAAATTTTACTTATTAATAAAATAAACAAAATTGATGCTTTTCGAAATATACCCAATTTTAACATACATATGACTTGAAATCTTAACATTATAGTGGAATAACGTTAAAAAATTATAAGAAAATACGTTATAATTACTCTTCAAATTATTTTTACTGGATCTGTATTTAGGCGGTTATTTAACTTAAACAACATTGTATTCCTGAATAATAATTATTAAAATTATCACTAAATGGTATATCAATATTCAAAGTATATTTTTTTTATTCTCTTTCTGTATAATCTGCTTCATTAAGAAAACATTTTTATTTTATTAAACACAATTTTAATTGAAATTAAAACAAATTAACCTCTATATACAAATATATTTAAAGATTTACGGGGAAGAAAATGATATAATATTTTAGGACAGTATTATTGCGTTATGTAATCTAAGATTGAAAAATTGATGTCAAAATATTGTCATAGTTGAAAGTATTACCGCAATAATATATATACATATACATACGTATTGATAGGTAAACTGAAAAAAAAAAGATATCAAATTATTATAAATATTTTTGATTCTAATTTCAGATTAGATTCGAAAAAAAATCGTTTTTCACTTTTCATACGGAAAATATTTGTTTAAAGGGTGTTTAGCGATGTTTCTCATTACGCTATATCGAAATAACATACGAAACAGGAAATTGTATCGTTGTAAAATGATAACATAAAAACGTTTTAAAAACACGATTTTTTATTTTTATAAATTGCTTTGAAAATAAAAATAGTTCAATTCGACATATTGTTTCATTTACAGATACGATTTTGTTAAATACAAAATATATATAATTATAAGGGATCACGGTATAAAATATATAGGCGAATATAAAATATACATATAAATATAATGACAATAAAATCCAAATAAACATCTGTATTTATAACATTCTTTTTCTCACAGATTGGCGCGTTTCTAATCTGCGTCAGCACAGCAGAAAATCAAATCAAACCGAAAAGGTATTGAGTTTTTTCTGTTTATTAATATATCGATCATATATTTGCATAATATATCTCCTAATAACTATGTAAAATTGTGAACAAGGCTTTTTCGGTCGATATTTCATTTCATATAACTTTAATTCTAATTCTCTTCCTGCTGTCTGTTCTGTACCGATTGTGTAAATCATTTACAAATATTTTTGAACACCGCAACGAAGTTTTCATCAAAATACCAATCATTTATAGTACAAACGAAACATATAATATATAGGTCATACAAATAAATATTGCATATGGGATATGTATAATGAATAAAATAGAAATTTTCCATCATAACAAAATTTTTATGGACATGTAGTAATATTAACTATAGTATTTTACACATAATTTACGATGGATAAAAATGACGTTATTTTTATTTTTTTATAATATAAATTTCATAAAAGGATCATTGTCAAACACGCGGCAGTTATATTTCTTTCAACTTTTACAAACGAAAAGTATAAAAGGCGAGGAGCCTATGATGTTCTTTTATTTTATTTCAACATGTATCTTAATTCGATGTAGTTCACAACTATCAACTGTTAACATCATGCACCTAAAATACTGTTAATATTGTCAGTTTAATGCTTGTTTGAAATAAGAATCTATTTGTGTGGTGTGCCATAAAATGGAAAAAACCATTGACGCTCCGCTGGGACCCTATATAGTGATTTGAAATCATTACGATAGTATTGCAGACTTACATCTGGCAGAGATAATTTCGGATATATAAAATGAAACGTATCGATTTGCACTCGTACCGGAATAGAATCATTACATCAAACACGCAAGCTTTATTATCACTATGTAATTAATATGTATTAGAGATATATTATTTAATTATTTAAAAATTGATGACATCCTTGTTTGAAATTACATTAAATTTTAAGTTCAGAACAAAATAGCTAGAAACTAGTTTAATTTTCTACTAGGGATTATTTGTTGTGATGTTCGTGTTAAGCCATTTGGGATATAAATTTTACTTCGTGAAAAGTATGATTAAAATTGTGCATTATTTTAATTACCTTGTTAAGAAGTTACGCAAATTTATTTCGTACAATTTTTTAATTTATCTCAAGCGCCGCCTTTTATCTGTATTTTACAGAAATCAAAACATAAAGATCAAAAACTGAAAGCTGTCATTGACGAATATACGTGTATAAATAATGATGTTTATAGATACATGGAAATATTCTAAAGTTGAATTTTAATTATTCTTAAATGCAATTTATTTTCTTATTATATGTAGAATGGTTTGTCTAACAAGAAATATGTTACAGGTTCCGTGTATTATTAGTGTTAATTTTGGGACATAATTTGCTTGAAGGATTCGCTTTCATTATAAAAATTGCATGCTAAGTTTTAATAGCGAAATACAAGCTGTTAATTCAGAGAGCAAACAAAATTAATCAAAGTAGGAACATTATCTGCACAAAATGCCTCTAGTATTTCTTTGCGCCTTGTGCATATTGATAAGAGCAGGCGCGTCCAATTCGATTTCACTCTTCAAGTAGCTTGTTAAACGTTCGTTTTATTATAATATAGCGCGTAATAAACAGGTTCATACACCTCCAATTAAAGTACAAATAGGAAATAAGTATAAGCTAATAAAAACTTTTTTTTTAATCAATACTTAAGAATTGGGAAGAACAAAATTTAATTAAGATATGAAAAATAAAATTCTAATTTTACCACGCGGTCCTAATAAATACTTATGCTAATAGAAAATTGCAGTAACATATTTTTATTCTTTTAAGGTACAAATTCTTTTATGCTAAACATTTTTTATGGTAAAAGAAATTTCCTCCTTTTATCGATCATAATATCTTTTAATTTCACTAAGATGTAACAAATATTTGTCGAAAAAAAAATATTTAAAATGTTATATCTCGATCGAAAACACACGAATATTAAGGTAATAGATCGAGAAATGATTGTTTAATAATGCGTTTAACAAATATTTTGAGTTATTATTGTAAAATTTGCTGTTATCAATTACTTTTGATTCATGTGAAAAAATTTCGTGTATATTTACATATTGCATTTTTTAGATTCCTTTGAAATAATAATATTTGTCGCAAATAATTTTGCGCATTTTGAAAAGAAGAAGAGAAGAAGTTGAATGACATATGCTTATTAATTTTTTGATTATGAACAGTATTAATTTTTGCATGTTACTGAATTGAACACTATTAATCCGCCGCAGATGAGTATTGAGATTAATAAATCAGGTACATACTGCTTATGCAAATAACGTTGAGATCTCGCGAAACTAACAGCACGTATTAATATTGAATTGTAAAAATACTATAGAAAAACAAAGAAAGTCATTAGATAAAAAAGAATTCTTTAGGGATTTGTTTTTTCTCTTTCTATTTATACGACTAAATTGATTATGTTTCCACTAAGATGTAATGATAAAATCTGAAGAAGACGCCTCTTCTGAAGAAATTAATTTTCAAAGCATTAGTACCTTGCTACTTCAAGTTTGTCCGAACAAGAGAATTATATGAATTCTTATTAATGAGTATTATTTTAGCTTAAAACAAAAGAGATATTGTTAAATAAATATTTTTATTCGTTACTCTTTTTTATTTTTCAATATCCTTTATCTTTTCATTAGCATCGCTAATAATAATATTTTAATTCTTAAAAATGTAATAAGGTATTTTTTCCCGAAACGTAATTTTCGAGTATCGACTCTCCTGGTTCCATCGAAAGGATATTCTCCTCTACTTCCGTCAGACAATCGTGTAATAGCCACCCAGGTAGCATTTTACTACCGACATAAATGCTGACACAGTAGTGACTGCCAGTACCGGTCAGGCACTGGGAAATTATAATTGTACGTAACGATATACAGTGTTGGCTGCTGGAGTTGAGCTGCACCAGTACTTCCTAACTACCAGTAATAACCCGCATTGTTTATTGTCGTAAAATCAGTACTGATAGCCAATAATCGATAGATACAGATCAGAACATCATTATCGTTATTTGAACCTTTATCTACATAAAGGTTCGGATAATGAAAGAATTGATACATCTGACGTAAGCTAATTTGTAATATTGATATAATATTTAAAGAAAGGTCTTATATTTTACATCATACTTCTTGTGATTGCCATGAAAAAATGATGATATACGTCCATAACATTGTAAAGATAAGAAATTATGATAATGAACATTTATGGTTATTACATAACAGCCCCGATGATCAATATAAATTGTCAATATTAGAAACTTTATCAAATCCCCTGTTAGAGTTAGTAAGGATTCTTGAATTTAAATATCAATAATAATATATATAAGCTCTTGAATAACCGTTAGATGTAATCATACATTAAAAAAGAAGCAAGTAACGTACTGAGTAAAAAATAGGTTTGTAATATTTTTCACCGAAGTAAAGACATTCTCTCCCAGGTAGTCAATAAATTTTAATGTTTGCGTCATTATATTGAGTGCCATTCTTCACACACGCATCCTTTCTACCGACCACGGTTATTACTTCACGAGCAGCCAACCAACCCCATTAATTACACTGTTAAAGTGTACCTTATCAATGTATCGATTACCACTTTCGACCGCCATATATCCTTACGAGTTTCCCAGTTTTGCCGTCCTTTCACTGCTTCGCCGTAATTTCCTCTCCTTGCTTTTCTCCTAGATCTTACACGAATGCTAAAAAACTTGTACACCATAATCATCCGCAGGCCTAGCAAGAATATCCATCATCAATCCCATCACAGGAGACTACGTCAACTCTCGAACGGCGATCAGCGATTATCGCATCACAGTAAACCAAGGTCCGCAGAATCCAGCGCAAGAAGCGACTCGTTTTCCCCCTTGAACCATTCGGGAGATTCTGCGAAAAACGACATCGACAATTCAATCGTGAAGACCGCCGCGAAACATGTTGGCGAGCTTGACGACGAGGAACCGATTTATCTTGAACCAGTAATTCATCGACACGGAAAAAGCTGGCTCGACGATTTACGGAGCGTTCTTGATATTAAAGTCGAGCCTCAGAAAAATTCCGGACCGCTAATTGGTCCTTTGTCCGTGGCTGGGCTTGGTAACAAAGTGTACATTAGACACCCAGGTCACTTTGACGATGACACCGAGCGCATCTACGTCCACATAGTAACGAAAGAGATCCCGGTTGATGATGTCGTACAAGATAATGACGTCAGCCACGATCTTAAGAGCGAAAACAATGGACACCCGTTCACCAAGACCGTACTCCCGCCGGCGACATTCGCAATCGCTGCTTCATCGAGTAGTTTTGGACGGTCACGACCCGGTGATCAAGATCAGTGGGCTTCCGACAAGGAAGACTTGGTTTCAAAATCATCCGTAAAGGACATGAAACATGCACTGCCATCCGTGATTACTCCAAGGAAATCATCGGTGTCCAGAAGCGACACTGTCCATGATGAATCCACTGGAGGGACCGGTGAATCCAAATTCACGATGGTGCTCATTAAACAAGCAGGACAGAAACCACCGAGCGTCGTTTGGGTAAGCTTCTTTTTATTTATAAATCTTTGACCATAATTTATTCTATTAATTTTCCATTAAGTCGAAATCATAGATTTATTTCGATACGATAAATAGAGAGCTATATAGGTACCCAGGTAAGAGCAGTATTCTTTTATCTGAGATATTTCGACAATACGAGGAAGCATTCGCTAAGCCCTCAAGTATTCCGAATAAGTCACGTGCAATCCTTTCAGGGTTATTCTCCTACTTTTTACCGTAAAAAGAATAAAGTGTTCTTTTTTTTTTTGCTTTTTGCAAAAACGAATTGATTTTGCATAGAAATGTGAGTATTTTAGGATTCAAATTATGAGTCACTGATACACTTTCATTTACACAGATAATTTATTAGGAGCTCCGATATGATGCGACTAGGCCGTCTCTCCGCAGAGAGAAATCTGTTTTCACTTCTATAATTTCGTTTTCCATTTTATATTAAAATAAATAATATTTTATTTCGTCATAAACGAAAGTAAAATTAGCGTATACCAGTAACAAGTAAATTTTTTGGTACTATACCTACCGACCTTTGTTGAATTTTACAAAACCGTTGTTATAACAATAAATATCTTAAAAGAAGTGTATACGCACTGTATTTAGGCCCTATTCATTGCTTATTTAGTTAGCAAAAAGTGAAAATCAAATTTTTTGAATGATTATCAAAATACTGATGTAAAAATTTATCTATATGATTGAATAGAACACTATTTTTTTACTCGTTAATCTTATAAAATAAGTAGATATAAATATTTTCTTCTAAAAACACAATTGTGTGAGTGTGTAGAATTTATAATTCCATGGCTCGTGTAATTTTTTAAATATCCATATACATATATAAATTATAATTCCCAAATAAAATTATAAACTCTTGTGTTATAAATTTTCGACTTTTATAATTTCACATTAAGCGTTAAATTATATGTCGATTTCAAGTTTAAATAGTTATTGGCACTATTTGTATGTTTTGCCTAGCCGATTGCGAACATACACAACCGAGATTATGATCGTATACTTATAGTTCATTTTAAAATCCGTTGCACTTGTGATCGAATTACATTTATATAGTTATTTACAATGTAGTTAAGTCTACGTTAGTATAATCGAGAAAATTAGCTTTTTTAAATTAAACTGTGTTGAAAACGGAAATGAGTTAATTAAAACCTGAGCAAACCTTGAGCTATATTAATTTCAATGCAATGCTAAATAGTCTTGTTATAGCGAGCAAGAACCAAATTATTTTTTTTAAGTCAGTTACTGCAAAAAATCAATTTGATTTTTCAATAATAAATATATCGAATTATAATATTTAGTTGATTTAAATTTAATAACCCAGTCAACTACAAAGTGACCAATTATATAATCTGAATACAAAATCTGTTTAAGAAATAATCATGATATATTTGTTACATAATTGTTTCCTGCTGTGTTTGCAGGGATGTATTTCGACATTATGTGATCTGTAGGTATACGAAAAAGCATAAAAAATTAGACCCGCACATTAATAAATGTAATATTATCTTCCGTTAATGCTCATCGTGTAATCAAAATGTCTGTAAAAGTCGTAAAATTATATTAGTGAACTTTAAAGATATTATAGTTGAGCAGTAAGCTTTCACTAACCTGAATATTGATGCAAATCAAATGCATCTTGCATCGTATATGTTGAGATGAAAATATTTAAGTGGAATTTAAAAATGTTATCCGAATTTACATGAAAAAATTATTGCTTATAAGGAGAAATTGTCGGTAATCGTGGCATATAAATTCAACAATTCCAATACAGTAAAATAATTTTAATGCTAACAGTTTTGAAGAAAAAAAAAAATTAGACTGACATTTTCTAATGTAAAATTTGCTGTTCTTTAAGATTCCCTCAAAATTCACATATAATTCTTAAAAAATGAAATATGGCGTATTAAATGTAAAAATCACGTGTATTTTTTTAGGGAATTTTATTTTTCGACTATTTGCATGCAAGAAATTTATGCAGACATTTTTTACCTACTCTATAGGTTGTCAAAATGGTTATACTAATATTTTAAAATCATCTTGGAAATGTTAAAATAACCGCAAATGCATTAAAACACCAATCTGTTAAAAAAGTCAGATCCTCATAGATTTCAGATGACACGATGACCTCGTAAAATTGGTACCGGAGTGTTTTCCGGGTCGATAATTTTAAATCAATCGATATGTAAAAATGCGAAATGACGGATCCAATATGGCCGATCAGAGACTTAAAAATCCTATTATAACAAATTTCACAAATATTCGATGGATCAAGCAAATTTTGGTCATCATCAAATTTTTGCGTCATCATATTTGTAATCAGTCACCTCTTTCAAGGCCTTCGTGTGAACTGAAATCTAAGCTTAGAATTCTAAGTATGTGGATTTTCTTTTTTAATGTTGTGACCGGGTAGGGACAAAACGCCTACCCGTGTCGTAACTACAAAAAAAGGGAAAAAGAAAAAAAAAAGGAAAAAGGCAAAAATAAGAAAAACAAAAAATATATTTATTGAAAGGAAAAAAACTAAAGGGGACGCTCGCAAAGTAGTGTACACTTACTTTTAGTATTTCCCTGGGAATTACAAAATGAAGGTCGCCGGAATATCTTGCTGTACACTTATTAAACCCGTGGGTTCCTTGAAACAGAAAAAAAAGACTTCGCACTGGATACCACAAAAAAAAACTTCTTAAATTCGGAGGGAGACTTCGTTGGCTCGATGGCGAGTATTCGAGATTCCAATTCAAAGTTGTAAGTGTTTTTAGATCCCGCGGACGCTTGCCTGCTTGCCTCAATATAGACTCTTTTGGGACGGATCGGCCTCGTGCACGAGTGCGACAATAGCCAACGCACGAGGACGCAAACATAAACATCAACATATATACCGCATGAGTTCGGCGATCGTCGAACCAGCGGATTTAAGATAGCGCAACCAGCCTATATGAGTGCGACGAGCGCCGACTCGACTCTTTGAACTTTTGAAACAAACAGGTGCGTTGATAGGTACGCACACATGTTTACAATTTTGGGACACTGAAAGTAAACAAAGCCGTTCACTATATGTGTATGCCAGAATCTACATTTTCTTCGTTCTTCTCTTTTTCCTCCGTGCTGAACGGTTATTGTAACCGCCGTGTTACAATGTATATTTGTGTTTTTAATATATTGGTGATCATTTTAAAATTTATAGGATGATTTTAAAATGTTAACAAAATTTGAATAAGAAAAGTATTTTTGTCAACAACGAACTTTAATTTATTTCTGCTGCCAATTTGTACTTACGGCGTTTCTTTGGCGAGGATTTGCCAACCTCATCATCAGGCATCAACTTATTCCTTATTATAAAATGCAAAAAGTCCAAAAATGAGTTTGATTTTCGCAGTAGAAAGGACAACAATTTTATTGTAAACAAAAACACTTTTGTAAATACATAAAAAATACACACCTTCCCTAAGATCAAATTGTTAATCAATCGTTATTATCAACATTTATTTAAAAATGTCAACTATATTTCGATACGTAATAGAGTATAGGTAAGAATTGAGTGCATATAGAGCATTTCACGTTTGGGGAAAAATTGAAAGATGCTGGAGTTCAGCATTAGACAAAAGGTATCATAGTGGCCCTTTTCCTAATCCTGTCCTTCAACATCTTTCAATTTTTCTCTAAAACGTAAAATGCTCTGTTTCGGCATTAAATAAATTGTCGAAATTTTTTTTTTTCACTGATATTACGAAGATAAGCAGTGCTCTATGTCACCCTTTCAGTTCGTTTTTTGATTGTCACAGCACACGTCGTTCCGGACACACTTTTACTAATAATGAATGGTATTTTGCCCATGATCGGGAACTCATTACAATAATAATGTCCCGATACGCGTGATGCCGACCCTCTTTAATTTTTTAATGTTTATTAAAATATTAATTGTTTATTTTTTCGTTTATGTACCCAACGTACTCTTTATCCAATCATATAGCCTGTGCTTAACCTATTTCAACACATACGAGGATCTACTTTCGTGCTTTCACTTGTTAATCGCACTACCGCATACGTACAGTTTAGCGTAATTATACTATATGTATACAAAATGATATTTTTATTTATTAATATCATCTTGTATGTCCTTCCTTGAAAGTAAACTTTTGATTTGAGCATGCATACATTTATTAAAATATTTATTTTGGTAACAATGTATTTTTTATTTTATATTCAAAATTAATGATTTGTAAATTAAATTATTACATATTTTTATTAATCATGTACTGCTCTTTTAAAAACTCTTTTAGTTATAGGTGATTCTTCTAGCTATGAAATTTATCACCACGTCGAAAACAACGGTTTATGTTGAAAATGAATTTTAACACAATATATTGATTTTAATCTGAATGAGGATGTAGGATTCAACACTAACCAACAATTCTCATAATTCCTAGTCTGAATCCATACATCAAAATCAACGTGATCAAACAAATTTAAAAAATTAAAGAAATTGATCATTCGTTAAATTTTTATGGTCAATCAAATATAGGTCCAGTAGTCTCTAATTTTGCAAAATAAAGTGAAATTATATTTAAGTCTTTAATTCAGGCATAATGAGGCAAAATTTCTTCAGTTGGTCCTCTCAAAGAAACAGCAAATGATTTAAATTATGCGCAGGAAAAAGGGAATCTAAAACTTTTCGAGATGTTCCGAGTCGTCAATCGAAATTAAGATACCGAAATTTGTTTCCAGTACACGGATAAATACGACTTATTTAAAAACGAAAACCGGATCTAATAAAACTTAAAAATATACTTTCATTAAGTTTTTTTATAATTTTATTATTATTTTATTACCTTCTGGTTTTTTAATTATTTAATTATTTTATTATTTACGGATGAATATATGTTGTAGATTGACCGATAACCATCAAAACTGAACCGGATTAAGAATTTTTAAAAACGGTGCAGAAATTAATACTAAATCAATTATCTGAAAAGCGGCAAACATCCTGAGTATATAACATGTATATAACAAGATAAAGATCTTTTAGCCAAGATCTTGAAGATAAATTGAAATAATAACTCTATTTTTAAAAAATTCAATAAAATTATAGTGTGCCTATATATATATATATATATATATATATATATATATATATATAAGACCCCATGTTTAGGAGCGAACCTGAACCGTTAGATATCAATAAGCAATTATATATAATCTGACTGTTCTAAAAACAAATTGAATCTGGTAAAATGAATTGAAATTTTATTGCTGTTATAAGTTTATATTTGCGAAAATCATTATTGTGATTAAGCGGTTCTATGACGTAAATTATATATATTCTATATAAAAATTCAATGTATATCCCGTACAGTCACTTCCAGGACCAAGAATGGTACATTACTGATACTTCCAGGACGGTCCTGGAAATTTTTACATAATTTACCGAAAGTTTCAGGACTTTACTGTTACACGATGCGGAACATGAATCCACCCAAAAATAAGTTACAGACTGTATTGTGACGGTTAGGTTAGGTTAGTTTTTTTGCGAGGGGTCCGGGGGTTCAAGCCCACCCGTTCTAGGCACTATACTCCACCTTCCCCTCTCTTCGCCCCTGAGACAGAATAGGGGATTCCCTGTGTGATTCAATATATATATATATATATATATATATATAATTATATTCTATTATTCTAAGCAATTATATACATGTATGTTTTTTTCGTAAGTGGATGATTAGGTAGGTGCTAAAATGGGTGGTTCACGGCGCCTAATTCGTTTTAATTATTTTTCTGCGTTTTTCTGCTACGAATCACGTTATATTTACATGTAAATATTTAATAAACAATGTTTTTTTCTTATGGTAAATGGGAAAAACGTAATTTCATGTCGTTAATGAAAGTATTAGTCTGTTTATCACCGCGTTCATTTTTTTTAAACTTTGTAGCCAGCAGCCCAGTCTTTAACATTTGTTAGATGAGCCGAGAACTGAATATATATTTGTCTATGCACTTATCAGGGGATATACACATTTGAAATATGCACGGTATGCACGGAATAGCGAGCGAATAATTTTCGAATAGCTAATTCGAGGACTTGATTATATTTATCACATTCGTGTGTCACGTATGTATTTCCATCTAGTCTTCCTAGAGAGGCCTGATCATCTCCTAGCTTGAATGATATCTAGCTCCTGATTGGGTTATCTGGGTAGTCACCCAGGATAATTCTAGCTAGCGCATTGATGACAGACTCTCTACAGGCATATAACTATAGTGCCAATTAGGTTGCTAAAGTAGCCATCCCAGATAGTTCTGGCTAGCACCGAGATAACATGCAACCTAGCGCCCAGCTAGATTTGCAATACTGACAAGCCGTCCTCTTCCTAGCTATAACCTATTATTGCTTATACAAATTTCCACCTGGATATGAACCTTAATCTGTTTGTAAAAATGTAACATTTTTTAAATATTCGCCATACTGGATCCGCCATCTTTAATTTTGAAAAATGTAATAACAGATTCGTAATCAGCGATCAAAAAAACTCTAATAAACTCCTTTTCAGAAGAAATTTGTTAAATTACATCGTTATACATGGAAAATTGCATCCAATTTTCGGGTTCAAGCAGCCTTTATTAAGTATCGTCATTTTAAAATTCTCTTTTTAAGTCCGTACGTTTTGAAGTTTATGGGCAGATTTTTTGTTAATTACTGCACGCATTTTCTTCGGATCGCAGTTTATACTTTTGTAATGTTAAGGACAGTAATGACAGACAAAAACTGCAAAAAAAATCGTCCGTTTGGGACTCAATGTGATCCTGAATAAAATCCCAGCTCTTCAATTCGGCTAAAATATGAGCAATAGTAATTTATTCCGTTTTTATCATCTTCGAAATTGGAGAGAAAAGATTGAAAGTGATATTCAAAATTGGATAAATTTATAGACTTGCAAATATACTGCGTATATTTTGAAATAAGGGTTGGGGGGGGGGGGGGGGAATCATTGAAAATCATCACATTTTATATTAAATATTTTTAATGTTTGAAAAAACATTAAATGTGATATCGACATTTTTGGTACTTGGAAGAAGTCTCATAACTCTCACTGCGTATAAATAGACAGGGAATCACGCTAGAGGTCGATCATATTTCCGTTCACAGATAGAAAGCCTCTAGAAATCACGCATAGCTTTACTTCTGCACTTATAATGACTAATAATGTCACTAATCATTTCAGGAATTTTTCCCTTGGATACAGACCGTTTTAATGGCGACACCTCTTATATCGAGTATTATTAACATCCTTAAACTTTTAAAACGTGCTTGATATATAAACTTGGAAGTGACTCTAACCCAGAAATGACACCATGTACCATGTAAATTTATTAATAGACTTACTCAATAATTAACGCTTCTCGAATGAAACATGAATAAAAATAATATCCATTATTGTAAAATGAGTTGAATATATGTAGGCTTTCTGCCGAAATATCAAAAACATCAGAGTTCTAACCTAAATAAACAAGTGGTATTATGTAACAATGATATTGGCTATGTTCAAACGTCGAAAATATTCTTAGCAGGGAATTTGACTAGACTATACGTTCACATGAATTACTATTATTATTATTTGGCTCGTAGATCGTCTGAGTTTTAAATTCCTTTAAATCATTTATTACTTAATTAATCTAACTTTATGCTTATATATATGTATGCTCGAATGTGTTTTCAATAAACAATGTTCCACCGTCAATTTACAATTTTTGCTGACAATTTGACAGACCAAAAAATTATGTCGGTAATAATTTATTGAATACTTCACGGCAACTTCGCTTAGGCGCCTTTACGCAGTTCATTCGTTTCGACTTAACTTTCTTCAATATAACCATCGCTCGACTTATTCGAATAGGAATAAAAGACATGACGATGACGTGAAGAAAAAGGGCGGAAATAAACGAATTCGTGCGGTGCATGCAGTCGAGCTCCTTGATATTTCTTGCCAGAAGCATCCGTGCGTTAAGCGTGTGCAATTTCCAACAGTTGATGATTGCCACTGAAGAAAAATCACGATAATATCAAAGTACCTCGAGTCCGTCTAAATAACACCTACAGCAAAATAAATACATGCTATGGCGAATAAAGCGACTCCGTTAGCTAGTGTATCACTTTCTTTTCAATAAAATGTGACAATTTCATTGCGATTGATTGGAGTCTAACATAATCGGTCCTCTTTTATTTTAATACATAGACTATCGTATACATCGGGTCAACGATTTCTAATAATCGTCAATTCCTGTAGCATATTAACTAACGCAGCATTCTTTTACTTGCAAGCATCAATTCAAAAAATCGAATCCGAGAGAATATATTTATGTTGTTATCAAAAGGAAATTCAAACATACACTGTCTCACCTGCATGAGAATAATCATGAAGAATTCTGAATGCTTCGTCTCTAATCGACTTTCAAGAACGTATATATTTACATTCCAGTTGTCAAGTGTAGATTTTGCCCTACAGGCTTATATACTCAAGCCGTTTGATTAGTTGACTTTGCTTGTTACTAACTAACAAGGGAAACATCAAATTGGCATTTACAAAGTGACAAATTAATGGTGTTTACAGAATAATTGCTTTTATACCCTTTGGCAGTGTTGGTGTCAGTTAAGATTGTAGACGTTCCTTGATTCTCCCATGTTATAAAAATAGTTCGATACCGGTGCCAATCTGTACCATCATTATTTGATATTTTTTTACTAATATTTGTTTGTATACTTTATTATCCCTAGACATGTGACAAGTTAACGCTTTTACCGTTGATGATAACACAGGTTTTACTAAGGCATTGTCCAAGACCATCCTTCTATTGTGGTGGGATCTGGATTCTCCCCCCATTTTATCAAGATTTGGTATTCTCTTCCATTATAAAAGAATTGTTTAGTTTTAGAAAATCGAAACTTGTATATGATAACCACATGAAATCATTATTAAGCTTTAAAAACGTATGTCAAGATTGTGAGAGTCACATGATATTCACAAATTAGATAAACTTTGAATTTTAATTTAGGTTATAATGGCAGATAATTGCCACATATAACCTTTGCAAAGTGTCTTCTTCATTTTATACATTCTCCGCTTTCTTTACTTTCAGTCCAAACCGGTTCATCGACGCATGCCGCCGCAAACATATACACGAAGACAGCGGCAAAGTGTTCTTCGGCGGAAGGTTCCGCGTAAGCAGCAACCCCAACCTTCGCGTCATCGCATGCCTACCAGACTGAAGTCCGTTAAGATGCGAAATCGACAAACAGCTCAAAAATCATCAAAGTCCATCAAGTATTCCCAGCCCATCGCGCCCCTAAATCAAGGCTTTTTGAACGACACCGAGGTACACGGCGAAAGTAATTTCACAGGCGGATTTCGTCCAGTGGCTTTCACGGAGAAAGACGTCGTTACGTGGAAGCCGACAACGACCACTGATGGTGTATCAATTGCCACAGAATCATCGTCACAAATTCGATACATTACTAGGGTGATTCAGTCGCCATCCACTTCCACTACGGTTACACCTGATCCGAAAGCCAGATTTCGTTATAGGACGGTTTCGAAACCATCGGCGACATCGGATGATATTGGTTGGAAGGAATTCAAACCGAGTCAGGGAGGACTCCAGGTGGTATCAGCACCAAATTTGAAACCTGCGGAGAGAAGAAGCGGTGAGAAGAGTGATTCTCATAATAATGTCGTGCAAAGTATCATGACGATGACCGCGAGCCAGATCTGGGAAACACGTCAAAAGGTGGATTCTGATTACAAGAACTCGGACACAATTCAAGAATCGCAGACAGCACAGGATCGCATGGACAAGTTTGACGAGTTCAGCGACGATGATGAGAATGAAAAGGAATCTGAAAGTGAAATTGTTAGCGTTGTCGCTCAAAGCAAACAAGACCTGGGTCCTGATCGAAAGAAGGTAGATACATTTAAGATGGGCGAGGAATTGTGGAGGAACATCAGAAATTCACAGCCATGGACGTTGCAGTTAAAACTGCTGAAGAGCGAAGAAGAAGTCCTGAAAAGTCAATCTTCTGGAAAGCCCGAAGTCATTACAGACAGAGATCATAGATATGAGGGCGAAGTAGTGCCAGAAAATCATAGAAAAGAACAGTGAGGAGCTGTTATGTGTAAATGTATACTTAAGACGAATGGCGAAGTCTTTTTGACTTTTCTATATGCCATGAGAGACTATTATATTTTGTTATACTGTTACTTGTTATTTGTGATAAATAACTTAAAAGCACATGATTGTTGTTATTGACTACCTATCGGTAAAGCTCATGAGATTAGCAGTAAAATTTCACAATGTCGAGTCACAAATCCTTCAAACAGGATATACATAATTCAGTAATATACTTCATTTATTTGTTTTCAATTGTTTTTTTTTGTTTTTTTTTTGTTTTTTTTTTTTTTTTGTTTTTGTTATAATGTTTTGTAATTGAATAAACATTTATAAGTAGATGAATAATTTTATTTGTATTGATGTGATTTCGTATTTATACTTATAATATGTATACGTGTTTATCGAAATATATAAAATTAATTATCCATTTCTTAACATATATCTCCACATTTTAAATAATTTAGCTGCAAACGAGCAATAGAAAGCATGCTAATAAAGCATACACCTGGAAAAGTTGATTACGAAAACAAATTTTTTTTCGTCATTACAGCGAATATATGATTGAAATTTAGTCCAGATTTTCGCCGTTCCAGTTATTTAATTCTGTATATATAGGTATTCTCTGCATTAATTTAATTTCAAATGATCACGTATATGTATATATACTTTATTCTGCCGACAATAAATGTGAACGAGTGCTGCAGTCTGGCGGATACGTGTCCATGTGGAATATTTCACCTTTATCGGACTATAATTCCGAGATACATGTCATTGCACTTTACATTTATCTATATTCGTACGTATAAGGTTGACTTAGTATTTGCTCGCATGGTAACTGGTAATTTTCTTCTTCCCTTTTATCCCGTTTTATCTAATCGGAATAAACGAAAAAAACATTACACACGGTCAATAGTTTAGAATATATATTACATTTATTATTTTAATTATTTTGTAGATACTGCGTAAACGATTATACTGACATTTGTTTACGTATTTATATATATATATCTAGGCGAAGTATGTAAGGAAAAGAGTAAAAGAGAGAGAGAGATAAAACGTAAATAAATCGCGTACGCTCTTAATGTTCGGGAAAGAGAGCACCTATACCAAATAGTACCAATGGATCATTATGTCGATAAGGATCGGTACGATCAGTACAGGGACACCTGGGAATAATGGTAATTGGTTTGTCGGGGTTAAACGCTAGTTCCTCAGCGTCGCTAAATCTGAATATATAAGTATATTCTCTTTATGACATATGGTCGATGTAGGAAAAGTCGGCGATGAAAAAAAAACTGGCAATCGGTATCCGAACTTAGGTTCTGAAGGACGCTTCATAAGAAACAATCGGCCATAAGAAAGCCAATGAAAAGGCATTTAGCCAAAACCAGAAGTGTGTAATCTGAGTACCACAAAAAGCATCTCCCTGCACTCAAGGCGAGAATAATTTACGCAAAAATTCCGACATAATTGGATCCGATCTAAGGCCAAACTCCAGTAAAGAAGACTATTATCAATGTTACTATAATTTACAATAAAAAGAATATTAC
Organism: Trichopria nigra; assembly: GCA_030522945.1. Lineage (NCBI taxonomy): Eukaryota > Metazoa > Arthropoda > Insecta > Hymenoptera > Diapriidae > Trichopria > Trichopria nigra. Next base: position 36,173 of record JAPYZR010000531.1, on the reverse strand, counting down.
AATATAGAATTTCTTTTTAATGACATTTCTGTTACGAAAATTTAACGGGTGGTGTCACTTTTTTGTAAATATATTATGCAATTCTTTGTATTGATTTTTAATTATTTTCACGTCATTCAACAATGTTTAATATTGAATTAACGTGACATTGTAATTTATGTCGCATACAAATTTGGTTGCTTTCCGATGATTGTCATTATTATCAATTTTCCAAACTTTTTGTTTACTTTCATGAAATTAATTCTATATTAGTGACTTTTTAATTTGTTTTTTTTTTTCGATATCAATTTATTTACATCATATTTTTTAATTGTACAGGGCTGATAATATATGGCCAGACGAGGATGCTTTATCAAGATATTTAATTATTATTTAATAATTTGTAACAACAATAAGGCACAAAATCATTTTACATAATTTATTTCGGCGAAAATGTTAGAAAATGGCCAACCAAATGACAAGACTGTTATTGTTTTATTCTTTAATGCAATTACTACTACCATTAATGAATTCTTCGCCTCGTAAAATTTATAATAATAAATTACAAATTAATTAATATTAATTTATATTAATGAGACGCGTGAAATAGAATTATTCTGTATTACTGGAACAATTTATACATAGTCTCAACTTATTTTTCGTGATTTATCGAACATTTTTACAAATGTTGAATATGTGAAAACTAAAATACATTAAAATTTAATCAAATCAATTATAATTTAATCAATTTTAATTTTTAATTTAATGAAATCTCCAGACATTACTGAATCAGTGACGGCACTGATTAGTGATTAAAAAAACACATTTCATAAAAATTGTATCGGAACAAGCATGCCATCATTTGAAATTTCAAATTTTTTATTAATATCAACATATTTTTTTCATGTAATACGGTGCTTGAATTGAATAAATTCGTATACTAATTACTTAAAAATGCCTTATGTAACTTAAAAAAAAAATCTTAGAAACTGAACTCGTCACAGTGTGATTCAAAATCAAATGCATTATTTACTCAAGATTGATAATTTTTTAATTCATCACAGTTGCCCGAGGGCCGTAGTTTGTTACAAGAATTGAATATTTTGCTAAAAACACAATAAATTTAAAATTATTTACGTCGTAACATAAACACTCTTTGAATGGTATCGAAATTAAAAATAAAACGACGGGTTTTTAATACTTTGCTTCATAAACGCAAGTTTATGTTTTATGGGTTGTTCATAAAAGCAAGCAACAGTTCAGTTTTGAATCAAATGTGATTTATCTTTTATATACAAAAAGATAAACGGATCAGCATAGTAAGTGTTAAAAGTTCACAGATAATTCATACCAAGTTTTTTTTTTTTATAGTTTTGGAATGAATTGAACAAACATTACAGCTATCGGAATTTCCATCAGTAATAGTTAAATCTAGATTCCACAGCTTATTTTCTTCTAACGTTGATCCATTATTATTTAAGTGAATGTCTATAAAGTTGGATCATCTCTCATTACCACCTCATACGCGATTAGAACACATAATATATGTATAGAAAACCCGTCCTGATATAATAAAAAAATCATAATCATATACGTAAAATAAATCTGTACCTTTATGGCGATTAGATGAACATGTTGTAGGATTGCGTATTACCCAAGCAGAAATTTTGAAAATATTTCAGGCCCTGATCTGGCTATCTTATCACGGCCTTATCAAGTATGTAACGATCTCTAGGATATGGGCCTGATCAGGCACCCTGATTTCAGGGCCTGTTCAGGGCAGTTCTTATTTAAATTTCAAATTGAGACTCTAATTTGAATAAATCTTTATAGTTTTCTCAATAGTAATAATAGATATTTGCTTAACATACTTTAATGCTTAAGCACTTATGAAAAAGCATTCAAAAGAAGATTCAAAAGAGTAATATAATTTAATGGATATTATTTACACAAATATTTTATTCGTACTGACATTTTCATCGATACAATCATTCCTTCGAACATATAATCGCTTAGCATGGGATGTCCCTTATATATTTAGTTGATATTTTACTTTATTTTAATTTTTAAAATATATATACATATACTAAAATCGTATTTAGCGCATTTAAATTTTAGCATTCAAAACAATAAAATATTTTACCTTCACGTATATATAAATAGCACAAGAGCACAATTGGAAAAGTTTTAGAAACGAACGTAACAACACATTTCGAAGAAATAAATGATCGACGAATTGAAAAATGCACCAAAAAAGTCTCGGCGCTGAGTTTTTCGATGAAACCGCATGCCCGAGAAAGTGATCGACAAAAAGGCAATATTTCCAATCGATGAAAAACATGATCCTCCTTTTTGCCACATCGGTAGTATATCGGTTTATATTTGGATTTCAAACGCTGGTATCTGTTCCAGCATCTTGCCTACAAAATGAAGGCTTCCTGCACGCTCTTCGCCTTCGCATATAAACGCGATCACGAAACGCGCAAAACACACACCGCCACTGTACGTGCCATTAAACGGGATAATTTTTTATAATAGGCACTTCGCTCGTTTTCGCTTTCGGGCCAATCCCCAGAGCGGGTTCTGCCATATAGTTGAAGGTTAACGTGTCCGTGAAGCCTTCGCGATAAAATATCAGCGAATGATATTCTTTTTTTCTTTTTCATTTTATTTATCGTGGTTAATTGAGACCGGTGAAAATCCGCGATGGTAACAATGATCTAACACTGGTTCATCCTTCGTACACTCTGTTAATTTCCCCTTATCTTGCGAAATGCTGCATTGTTTGCCTCGACGCGTTTAACAGGCCATATCGACATATGCTTATTCGGATATACCTATACGCTTCTTCCGTGGACTGTAACAGAAGTGTTATTATTTTACAATTATCCGCAATCGACTTTAATAAGGAAAAGTACTCATTTATTGTTTACGTCTCTACAACCGACTTGCCTACCATAATTATAGAAACTTAATAAATCGCAGGGAATATATCATCAATATGTACAGTGTGGGAAGATATTTCAGCTTACATTTTCATTGATATGAATAAGTTAAAAATACTATTGCTTTCGTTATTAAAACATGATATACAATATACATGTAATTTTTTCAATTGTTTTCGGCCACGTAAAGTGGCTGTAAAGTGTAATATATTTCAGTTCACTCGAATTATAAAAGGTTATATATCAATATATAACCTTTTATAATTTTTTAAATCATATCAAATCATAAATATATTAAATAATATGATATTTAATATATTTATGATATTATATTATAAATAATAATATATCGATCTACGATATATTAAGCCATTTACGCATATGACACTCGTTTCACGCATTGAATACATTTGTCATTCATTAACTTAATGGGTTACCTGTAAAGAACATGTTTTAACACTGGCTGATACGAAACAGTGAATGTTACAAACGTTATATTTTGTTGATATACTTGTATAAATATATGCGGATTTTGTCTCTGTTGTGATCCTCAATATTTTTTTCAACATTTACAACAATATTTTAAAAATATTACGAATTATTACGAGTGAAACGAAAGTTTCGTTTGTTTTGTTTTGTAACGCGCTCAGGTATTCTTATATTCCGCGAATTCTCCGAAAAGCGGGCAACAATACATCGCGCTATTGTTATTTTCAGCTGGGGCGATCGTTACTCTGTATTCATTTGCTAAAATATATTCTTTGTATTCATTTAAATCGTGATTACGAATTATTTCTTCCTCGCTCGCACTCTAACTACATACATAAGAAAGAGACAAAAAAAAACACTGCTCGTTTTAGACCCTGGACGTATTACCGACTTCGCAGGGCACGAGCAGCCGAAAAGAAAACCCCCGTTACACCAGTATCTGTGTTTTTCATCATATATTGATCATTAATCATATATATATATAACATACACCAACGTGATGACAAGTTGATTTAGATGAAACGGATACGTAAAATAATGATTGATCTTGTATGGAAATGGTAGACATGTTCCGATCGAATACATCAATATGGAATTTCATTTTAAAATTAATTTCTCCATACTGTACAGGCCTTGATCGATGCGTGTATTATTGGTATTGCTATATAATTGCTTTTCGGCCTGCGCATTTTTGAATCAACATTTTTGAATTCACACCCTTCTTTTTGTTAAAATTTAATTAAAGAAAATTTTCTGTCCTCCCATAAAATACCAAATATGTATTCTTGTAAACTAGCTGAAAATCGTTAAATATATATAGGCGTTTATAGAATGCATCAAGAGTCCATGTTAAACCATGGTTTCGACTTTGAGATGCACTCGATAGAGTAACAAGATAAGGTAGCGAACATTAGTATATATTCGTCTCATCCTTACTATTTGTTTAATGTAGGTTAAAATTTCATTGATATGATTTTAAAGAGTTAACGACAGCGCAGGCGTTAAAAATACCAGTTCAGTGGCTCCTTTGCGCGTAAGGCGCGGTGCTTTTTATTCTGCTTTCAATTTCTCGACGATTTTCACTCTTAATTACCCATGTGCCGTAGATCCACGTCGATTTTAATCGTAACTCGGGGAAAATCGCCATGGCTCGATGTTTTCAAGTGGCCGATGTTGATTTTCTGCATTCTACGTATACAGCGGCCTCAACGTCCACCACACCACGTAGTTAGGTTGTTCTTTTTCGTTACAAACGCGGCACGTGGCCTTTCAAGTATGTAGAGACGACACGATGACATGTACACCAACCAGCTGACCTGACGGAAATGTCTAATTGGCCGGTGCAACATCGCAACTCGGTTAGAAGCATTGGAAACCAGAGAATCCAATCTGGAATGTTGCCATTTGTACTTCTTTAACGACATCGTTTCGAGGCTTATGCGGCTCGGCGATCTACGATATATTAAGCCATTTACGCATATGACACTCGTTTCACGCATTGAATACATTTAACATTAACCTAATGGGTTATCTGTAAAGAACATGTTTTAACACTGGCTGATACGAAACAGTGAATGTTACAAACGTTATATTTTGTTGATACACTTGTATAAATATATGCGGATTTTGTTTCTGATATGATCCTCAATCTACTTTGTCAATAAATATTATCTAATTAATCTTCACTTGTACTATACTATGCTGAATCGACTTATGTCAATTTTTTTCAACATTTATTGGGCCTTATTATATTTTTGTTTTTCACTTTTTATCACTGACACTCCATAAACATTGAACATGAGAAACTTGACTTTGTAAGCTTGGACGAAATCTCAATTTCTTGGTACAGTGTGCAGAAAAGTCTATTGCAGGTAGCGTTTTTAGTAATTTTTTTATTTTTTTTTTTTTATTTTTTGGGCGTATTTAGAAACGAGCAAAGGACGCTCTAAGTTATAAATTTATGATACACGTTTTAATTCTGTACTCATGAAATCAAAGGTTAAAATGCATATTTATTCTTCATTATAGCAGTTCTACTAGTTACATTGTCACATTTATCAAGTATAGGTGCCAATCGACAATATAATAGAAATTTAACATTAGTAGTGAAATAGTAAGTACCAATCAAAGTTTGACGTTTTTTTAATAAATACTGAAAGTTCGTGTGCTTTCAATGATAACATGACTATTCGAATATATTATACTATACATGTCGATATAGATTAGCAATAATTTTTGAATTTAATAAATTGACCATTCTGTTTTAAAGCTTAAGTGTTATTAAGACTTTATGAATATAGACAAAGCAATTAATAAAAATAGAGAAATTGTGACAAAAGATAGAAAACAATCTACCTTTGATAAAAACTGACGGTGAAAATTCATCCATATATTATGAGTGAATAGACACCCTGGTAGAAATGTGTCCAGTTTTATGTTACACTGCCCAATTATCCTATACCTTTAACATCTGAAAAAGCAAACTGGACAAAAACTAGGCAGAAACTGGACACATTTTCTTCTAAGGCACAACAGAGACGAATAAACATAGATTACGTCAACAAAGTTTTTCGAAAGTAGACAAATGTCAGTAAAACAATGATCAAAGCGATAAAGTTGGCAAATAAGGATGACGACACAATGAGAATCGATGAAGGTATACGAGGAAAACTTAACGACACAGTCATATCTAGCTATGTCCTACAAAAATAAATATTTTCCAACATTTTGGGATATCCTAAACTGTTTTTAAAAAGTTAACACATACAGTCGAAGATAACAAAATTAAAAATATTAACACAGATCAGTATCAAGTGGTTCGAAAGAAAACTACGAAAATTTTTCAAATCTTGAAAAAATTGAAATAATCTTGGAAAATTTAAATTCATTACAGTCACTGACAGTTGATAGAAAATAACATCACTAAAACAATAAACAAAAAGAGAATTATTAAATTGTCAATTACAGAAATTATCGAAAAACAAGTACATTTTCAACCGCGATTATAAAAAAATAAATATTATTATTTTGCAGTCCAAACTCTTGACAAAGTTTTGACAAAATTCTATGTAGGTCACTTCATTTTCAAATATATTTTCAGGTATGTATGAGTACATGTGTATCGACAATAATTCGATTAATTATGCAGATCTTTTATCAAGAAATCTTTTGAATCTTCAAATGCCTCTTTTCTGTCTACCAATCTTCAAATGTCTAAGGTTTCAAATAGAATGGACATCATGAATACCGCAAAATTCAGATTATTGTTTTGTTGATAAACGAGACGGTATTACCAACTTAGACTGACGAATCGAAAAGCTCGAAACTGATACTAATAAATCCGATACTGATATAGATTTCGGTGCGTATTGCGGCGCGGGCGTGTATTTTAATGATTTATGGTATTCCAGAGTCTTCTTCCTCCTCGGATGGTCACAACTCTATTCTTTCTCGAGTCACTGATGCGCTGGCTTCCATCAATAATGTCGAGGTGTCTTCGATATCGTTCCGCCACATTGGTCAATCTCTGAAAAAAGAGCCACGTCCAATCCTTGCCAACCTGCATTCTGGAGATGATGTTTTACGTGCAGTAAAAAATCGGGCACACCTTCCTTATGGCATATCGGTCTCAACGGATAAAACGAAATTACAAAGTGATCGCTTGGCTGATCTAAAATCCGAACTGCAGTTTCTAAAATGATTCGTTACTATGCGGGGGAACAATTTCCGTCGCAAACGGTTTTTGGAATTGTGATAACATTACTATATATTATTAAAATTTATTATTAAAATGCACGCTCGCTTAACAACAAATTGAGTTATTCACATACTAATTTATCTCAACTTTACGTCGTTCCCGACATTATTTTGTCTACTGAAACCTGGTTGAAGCCGCACACCTAAGACTTTGAATTGGGACACCCTAATTACTCCATCTATCGTCGTGACAGGATAATTGAAAGCCTTCAAGCAATCTCTGGTGGTGGTGTTGCTACTGCTGTAAAGGTGTCAATCAAGGGCACGCGAATGGAAGTAGCTCTATCTTCGGAAGCTCTATTTTTGGAAATGAAATTGGCTCAAAAGCTTTTTATTAGTCGTGGCTTATTTCCTGTCAGGATTCCCTGCAGAGGAAATATCTTTGCTGTTGTAGAAAGATCTTTTTTCATCCTTGAGGTATAACCAAAATGTGATTATTTGGGGTGATTTTAATCGTCCAAATCTTCGGTGGTCGAATAACCCACTTTTGTTGAAAATTTAAAGTTATATGACTCCTGAATGTACGTCAAACCACTGCTAACTTACTTCTACGATCCATCTCGTATCTAGGCCTAGGTCAGCTCTCCAGTGAACATCACACGAAAGGTTATACATTGGATTTATTATTCACGCCAAGCTCACATGTAATCTTCTTTTTCAAGATCAACTACTGAAGACGGTAGTGAAGATTAGAGGCCTACTTCTACTCTAAGTGGGTATAAGGGATTTGAATTGCATATTAAAATAATGGGATCGAGTATTACAAATAGACTCGCTCTATAAAGATTGTAGTATTCTTAAATTTATATATTCGGAACACGTATTTGGATCACCTAGTATAATATTTCGATATGAACAGTCAAACACACTTGATACTTGATTACTCACGTAATTAGGTAATTTTGAAAACAAGAACCAATAAATCTACGAATCAAGCTAACGTAAAAATAGATACTATTAGTTTCGAACATTTTCAAAACGCTATTGATGAAAGTATATTGAAGTTGTAAAATTCGCGATCACTTTTCCTCGGTCTTAAGAACAATGCTTGTAAAAAATATTCTGGTCATGACACCCACCAATACCTCGATTCCGCAGCGAACTGCTTGGCTTGTTATCCGTAACGCACTGTGGCTTTTGATCATCGTTTTTAACATCAATCAATTTAGGCCCGTAAAGAATAAATATACAGGATTCTGGGCGGAGTTTCTTTGTTCAGTGCGGACGCGCCTGGCTAACCGCTGTACTTCTCGTGCAACTTGACTTCGCTATATAAACAAGTAGGCATCGACGCGCGTGGAGCAGTGTATCATTTTAATTACTGCGAACGATTTCTGCCCAAGATTCACCGTGCAATATCGTGCTTAGTAGAAAATCGGCGAGTTCTCACTTCGATTCGTCGAGATGAATCGCATGGCCTTGATGGTAAGGCTAAACAAATCAAGTTTGGTGTGCGAATGATTTTTTGTTATCCGCCATTTTAACGGCCAAGTTTATAATAGTGACATCCTCGAAGTTTTATAACACGGATTAATAGAGTAACAATGCTTATTTGTTTATAGTGCACTTTCGCGCTCTTGATGCTAATGACCTTCAAGAGGATGGAGGTGGAGGCTGGGTGAGTTTTATGATTGATTACTTTATCTGTACGCATATATATATGTGTATTATAGCTAAAGAATGTTGCTTGTCTTACGTGGCCTGCATATTAAATTAACTATCGACGTTCCGTGATATTGATTTTATATGATAGGTTTGATTTCATTGGTGTGGAGAAAATTGAAATTGACTGATGATGAATAGAGCTAGCTTCTAAAACAGTATCTTATACTTAAACATTTTTGAGAAAATACATATTACATATATATATCTATCCAATTTCGTATTATAAATCAGAATTATGATATTTTATTATTTATAAAAGATCGATCGTGTTATATAACTACATGTTCGCATGAGTTATGTAACTGACTTTGTTGTTAAACATTTTAACAGCATAACTTCTGATGCATGGTCAAAACCACACATATAGTTTTAAGATCCCAATCGTAATTGTCTTGATCGTTATTAGTTTATCTACATTGTCAATTAATTTTTTACGAATAAAAATTTTTAAAAATCTTCATACCACCAACAAAATACTCGATTAATTTCTGTTCGATTCTTTATTAATTCTATTAACGTCAGAATAAGCGAAATAATGAAACACGTTTTTACATTTCGAAATCAAGTTTATTTTAATGTGTCTTGACAAAAAACGCTCTGGTCCTTGACGGCGGCACAAACACTCTTAGTTTTACTAAATTAAATCACTCACACGTGACAAATTGACGAATCGTATGCACTTTAAATTTTTCCTCAATTTTCTAACTCCCGCTTTAGACTTAAACCTTCGACACTCCCTCGTCTGTTTAGTAAATTCACATAGTGCCCTGAGTTAAGGTTCTTCACTAAAATGTTACCAGCATTCCTTTTCGAACCGAACCCCCGCTTAACTCTCGCGATATGGCATTCCCCAGCCGTTATCAGAGAGGATTTTTATAAATCTTTAGCGTCCAGGGATCGGTTCACGTGCGGTCCACGCTTCCCATTTTTCTCAATTAAACAATTATTCAATTTATTTTCACATTTCATGTACTCTGTCACATTTCATTAGTCTTCGTTGCGTCTGCAGCCGTCATTTACATGTATACATATTCGTAGTGCAATGGTGTATAGGAAAACTGCAGAAAACCTACACCTAGGTACAAACTAAAACATATACAATTTTAATTTTAGTCATAATTTCGTAATTGTAACTGCAACAAATTCATTTCAATTAGAAAGCGTAGTTTACAATTTAAGATTATCAACTCACATTGATTCATTGATTTAAATTGATCTTAGCAATAATGTAATAATTTAATTTTTTTAAAAAGAAACAATTCGATATATATATGTTTGCGGATACAGTTGAATGTTTTATCTTTCCCTATCATTTTCCACACTAAATTTACGAGGACTCTCCTCATAAGAGCCAGTTTTCGTAAAAGCTACCTGACAAAAAAAAAAAAAAAAAAAGAAAACAGTCCTTGTAGGTTTCAAGAACATCAACATCAGTTATGCATTTATATTGGGTTAATAGTACATTTTGTTGCAAGTGCGGGAATTGCAATTTTCGTACTTCCCGTACTGTTGTTTTTTTTTCAGGAAATACGAATTTCTTTTTTACTATATTAAGCAAATACTATTTCATTACGTTTATTTTAAAATAATTTTCCAACACTTGTTTTCATGCTTTATAGATGCAATAAACTATAAATTTTCCATTTTTCAGAAAGAAGGTAGTCATTCACATTCCATATCATGTGAAGAATTTGAAGCACACTCACACGATCTACAAGATTATTCATAAGCCAGAATGGAAAAAGGAACGTCGCAACAACCCTAGCAAGAATAATAATGGCGGCGGCGCGAGTTTCGAGACTTATTATTAAAATGTCGTTTTTTAAATAATAATAATAATAACTTTTAATTATATTGTAGATTGAATTTCAAAGATTAGCATTAATATAATGTACAAATTTTCTTCTAGTTAGTTATGGATCGTCGATACATGAGGCTCAATAGTTAAGTCTAATAATAATGATTGTTATTATTTAATACATTTGTAGTATTTAATCGCGGATTTAATAGAAAATTACGTATTAAGTAAAATGGCGAATTTAGACTATTTTCAAATACATTGCAATTATTTTTTTAGCTATATGCTTTTGGAAGCAACAAGCTTTATTTTATTGTTATGGTTTTATATTATCATGCCGAGCTTTTCTTATTAACGATGAAAGTTTAGAAGACATTTATTTAACAAAAAGTTTTTTTTTTAATTACGCTAATTGAAAAATAAAAACGTAGAAACATATAGTAAAGTGACGATTGAAAATAACTCTAAAATTAGTATAGAGGCTTTTGAATTTATATATATTATTTTAGATTTCTAATTATTGTAAAGTGAAAAATGTTACTTCAGATATTCTTTGGATTTTCTTATTGAATTTTTAATTTGTAATCTGTGTGATTGTCCTTTTACTACTGACACAAAATATGTGTGAAAATAGCAAACGTTTGTATTCAAACGGATATTCAAAAATCAAGAAATTATAATAATAACATATCTTGTTTATTCTTATTCGCTGTAATTTCACTGTACATTAAGAGCAAGTGTATTTGATTCTATAGAAGATACATTATAATAAGTAGATATAAAAATTATCTAATTGCTTTCATTGTCTGATTCTCCGAATCAGGAATACATTCGAAAGTCTAACGATTCTAAACCATGAATAAATACCGCGTGTATAGTCTTCTAAACCTCCGTGTACGGTTGAAAGTACTTGCAAGAAATGCAATTAGTTTCATCTTAATTTAGCGTCCTATTGTTTATTTTCTTATAACGCGTTTTAATCAATATTTATAAATCCATGTATCATAATAAAAGTACAACTGATGGATTCAGTAATTAGTAACGCTGTTGGAGTTAATTGCACTCATTAAATTAAGAAGTTTTACTTTTAATCTTCCTGTGGACTTCATATCAACGCATGATGTGTATTTTATTAAAAATCGTGTGAAAGTAATTATTGCTACGTGTAACAAAAACATTATAGTGTTCATATTTGACAATAAATATATATACATATGTGTACTGTTCAGTGATCATGATGATTGAATATTTAGCTGTTTTAGTAAAGTGTAAAAGTAAAAATAACAACAGAAAAACTGCTTTCTGCAAAGGTTACTTCAATATTGACAAACATATAATTCCAATGAGCCAGATTATACATTGAAAAAAATTCTATTTTCAAGTAAATATATTTACATAACATATATGCCGTATTTTATATATAATATGTTTGCACATTTTATATCGATTCTATAGCACCACCCGCGATTACTTTATCGCACATTCCAGGTGAACACTCTTAAACAGATACATACATACGTATGTATGCATCCCACACAACATAATCCGTCCCGTGGTGTCCCGAGGAGCTCCTGAGGACGTCCTGTTTTTTTTTTACCTGAGGAGCTTCTCCGGCGCTGCCACGTGGTAAGGGGATATTTCGCATCTTTTATGATGTTGAGACACTCGTCAAAGTATTGACGACTCTTGCCACACCATCATACTGGTCACGAAAAGTCCCGCTTCTACCCCTTAGTGCATAATATACTATTATTCGCTACTATTCAAATACATATTTTCTTGAATATACACATTTTTTTTTCAGTGAACGAGCTTGAAGTGAATACTGGAATATTCTATGTGGTAAATCAAAAATAATGGGCCGCAAGTTAAAATGTACATCTATATGCGAATAACATATAAGTAACTCGTTATACCGACATCAAATTGTAATGGAATGGTTATATATATATATATATATTATAAAAGTCCTACTGTGTTTATCATGGTCTCGAACGGAAATCTTATTTTTTCCAGGTATTTCTTTTAACTACGATGACCCTAGGCGCTCACAGTATAAGTACCATGTAGTACTCAAATACTTCCTCACATTATGTATCTAAATATATATATTTTTGGATTAATATTTATTTTTAAAATTGTAGGCTTCGAACCAAATGGCCCAAAACGAGAAACACAAATCTCCATTATGGAGTCTGCATCTAACGATCAGCATCCAACCAAACGATTCAGAAACTGTACCTATTATTACTATTATCCCATTATCATGAAGTATTAATATAATTGCTGTAATATTCCATATGTCAGAACGTATGACTCGAAAGGGAATGAAAGTTTGAAAAGAATATAATGTAAAATCTGGACAACATTCACTCAAATTCGAAAAAACCATAATATACCTGTTATAGGCGCTATTTTGATTTTTTAGACAACTTATATGTAACCTAAATGTAACGTAAAATATTTTATGCAAATTGTTATCATTAAATTATTTTTAATTACAATTGATAGTCTTACAATCAGATAAGATCTTATAGTATATAGACCATTACATTAATTATACTTGGTTTTATTATACATAATAAGGTATATAGACATTTTTCATAAACACAGATTTAAGAAATACATCGAGATAATTAACCTACTAATTAACAAATTCTACGGATCTATGTGCATTTTTTAACTATAATCTCTGATTTTATATCGAAAGGACAATGAAACGTAATTGAAACAGATAAGATATGGACAATCATTATTGCGTGTCTTTTGAAATTAATTTCCTGGGATCGACATGGCATATACATAAAGTTAAACTTGGATTCATCGTACTTGGACATACGAGGCATCTTTCTGTGTTTCTGCATTATTATTATCAGCTGATAAACGGATTTCTTTCTCTCACAATTGGTCCAATCTATTTTATACTTTCATAGAAATCCCGCACATGTAGCGTGCAACTGCAACCTTGCATGAAATGGAATTACTCAAATCATGAACTTTTTCAAACTAATAAGCTACGTACCCATTCAGAAAGAGAAATACGTACGATATTACACAATACTTTCTTCTACAGAAAAAATGTATACCTAATGCTAATATGATTCGGAACTTTTATTATTTGATCGTACAGAATATTATATTAGGACAATTAAAAGATTAATAAGATTAGTTAGTATTAGTTATATTAATAAGTTATATATACATATATATCTGATTGTACGTGTAAGCGAAAATTTGCTATTTGATTAAAAAAAAAAAAAAAAATTACATTTTTTCGTTATACTTTTAAGAAACACGAAGATTCGTTACTCTTTAATGCCGTGATATTTTATACTTTAGTGTATCAAGTATTGCTATGAGATAGGCGTTAACCATGAACGTAATTGTGTTTGAAAGTCGGAAATTTATAATTTGATTGAAAAAAAAATATCTAAACTGGTTTTACAAATTTTAAAGATATTATTTTTAACACGATATTATTTTGGAAAATCTATCGGTTATGAATTGAAAACTTGCATCTATATAGCAACATACGATTATTCCACTAAAATTATTAAAACTGATTTATTGTCTGTTATTATATTCACATATACTTTGGCTTTTTCGTCTCTTCTGAATAGTTGGTATCTACTTTTCAGCCTAATATCGAAAAATGTACAATAACGCTTGGACGTATATGATTGAATATCATCATAACGAGATATACTACTTACAAATTCGAATTGAGTGTTATTATAATAATCTTACACATCAAATACTTGGACATAAGCAAGTAACAATTTTAATATATTATAAATTACATTCATGATTGAAAATAAAAATGGTAACTATATACCCTAGTGGAAGATGAAAATAATAATGAAAATAATTTCTAGCCCGTTGGACTGGTCGCATGCACATGAGCAGAAGAAATTACCAGAAATTGGTTTAATTTTCTACTATAGTCTAATGAGATTCTTTTTTTTTTCATTTCTTCACTTAATTTAAGATGTCGAATTAAGATAAATTATTATGAAAGAAAAGTGAATATAGATTAGGCAACGAGCACGACAAAGTAATCTCGTAATCAAACAACCGTACGAACCAAGAGAGGAATAGTATTATCTTTATATATTTATTATAAAGCCTACCGAATGGCAATGTTTGATACACTAAAGTGTAAATGTAAGTGTAAACAGTAACAGGTCAACTGTTAAGTAAAATGTTCTTTGATTTGAGAATTCGTTATTTATATTCAATCCTGAACTGGCAATAATAATGGTAATAATGACAGTGCGTGCAACTGGAGGAAATATTCCACTGCGTGTATAGAAAAATTCACATGCGTTGAGATTTCACCAAAATTTAAATTTTATTCTCTATTTATATATATCACATTTCAATTTATGTAATGTCGTTATTATATGCGTGGTTATTGCGAATGATATGATTTTGTATTCATAATTTATTTTTCACAATAAAGCAGAATAACGATTTAAATTTGATTGAATAAGGCACTTCTACTGAAAGAGTCTGATCATCATTTAAGACCAAACTAATCCCAGGACTGAAGTTTTTTAACGAAGTACTGAATTCGAACGTTTTAAAATTGGTTTGAAAATTTTTATTTAGGAATTGGCATTGAAATTATATGTGCAACTTTTCAACATTCTGAGAGAGCAGACAAATTTCAATGTTGTGCAGACATGTTATTCCTATATATATATATGAATGGTTTAATTGTGGTATTGTTATTGTAAAAAATACATTTTCTAATTAACCGAATGTGATATATGCTTTTGAAAATGCAATTGTATTTCGACAAATTCTTCTAATATCTTTCTTTCTTTCTCAGTATTATAGAAACGACACTATATTTAAGAGAGGCAATTGTTTAATTTCACTTTTGTCGAGTTTAGACGTTAAACTAATGTATTTTTTAATTTTTATTCATTTATTAATGTAAATCACTTTATTCAGTACAGGTTCCTTTAGTCCCAAGCGGTGATATTTTGTTTATTTGGTTTTAAAATATTTCAATTTCTTCAAATTCATATAAGGGTAGTCATTAAAGTCGTTATGCCTCCGTAAAAATTAAAGTAAATGAAGTCGTATATTATAACTGTAACTTTGCTAACGATGTCTCGTTATGATCTCACGATGAATAAAACATTTTTCCAAAGATGTCTATAGCACAAGATGCCCGGAGGAAATCTCCTGGTAAGTGGTAGATGGGATCAAGATACACCATTGCCGTCATTGAATGTTCTTTTCCGTGTTGAACGATATGATAGTATATTCGCGGCTTACAATTTTGCACGCTTCTATACGATATTTCGCTCCAGGATCACAGTGCAAAATTAGACATTCCCCGCATGCTGACTTGGCAATTTCTAAGATCAACTACAATTCTATTATGCAGCAGTGAATTTTCGAAATTACTTTCAATTGTGTTTGCGTTTCCAAAGACGGTAATTCCCACGAATTTTGGTACCTATTCCATTACAAACTACATATAAAGTATTTTCGCTATGACAATAAAATGTTTTTATCAGATGAAATCACTTATTAAAGAATAATTATTTCCCTGTCACGTAAATGTTTGTATCAATGGAAAAATAAACATTTATGAATTCAACTAAATTTGTTTTAAAAACTGCTAAGTATATAATTGGACGAATCAAGTTACAGGTATATACATCTTATTTGATGACTGCTTCTAGGTAAACAAAAATAATTGGAATATCATGACGGGTAGAAATATATATATATATGTTGTTTGGCGTGGAATTCAATGAATCGAGAGGTAAAATCCTACAGAACAAAGTTAAACAACTCCATACGTCTTAATTTCAAATCATGTTACTGAAAATCAATGCTGACGTGTTTGAAGATATATGTTAATTTATTAGAAAATATAGAATTTATTGCAGATATTAGATCGTTAAAAAATTACATTATATTTATACAAATAATATTCTAAACAAAGCTCACATATATGTTTTTTGTTGCTTCGAAGTAAAATATAACCTCGTTTAAAATTACATTTTACAAATTCAATCATATTTACATTTTCTTATGGAAAATTTTTAATTTTGAAATGTTTTTAAATATATTGCTTATTTAGGGTATCCTTCAAAGAAGATAATAAACTTAAAAATCATATACATAAATTCTAAATAACTAATATATTTGAAGGCTTGTAAAGTATTACTAGTGTATATATTAAACTTTTCCGGAAAGGTGGTTGTAACAAATTAATTTATCAAGTAGCAGACAAAACGCCATGTTAAAAGAAATAATAATATCCTAAAAATTGTGGAATCTGCATTTGAAAATCGAACAAAGAATAACCTCTAGAAACAATCTTTTATTGTCAGTACCGTCAGTACTAATAAGTAATTATATCAACGCTCCTAATTAATTCATAATAATAATAAATTACGTTATAATGCAATGCATTTCAATTCATTGGTATCGATCCTGTCGATGGTATCGCCACGTGATACTGAAATAAATTCCTGTTGAATGGCAACACGCCGGTACACCAGTGTATAAATGAATACAGTTCACAAGGAGCGCGCTGCAGCGTGGGTTACTAAGATGAAACCGAATTTTATTTTTTCTAAATACATTTTTTATTTGCGAAACAAAATAGATTTAGAGACTTATTTTTTAATAAAACAGGTTAGTCGTGGTAATTTTGCACGTGCATTGTATTTATTATGCTTAACTATAATAAATATTTTCAGAAAATATTTCAACACTGGAAGATGATGTATCTCATTACTCAGAAAATACTTCAGCTGATATATCATCATCAATTGATGACATTTTGTTGGTAGTGTCGGTAAAAGATATATAATTCGATAATTCTTTAGTTATGGTAAAATAGAAGGAAAATTATATATTTTGTTAATTCATTTAGTCGAACCCTGGCAGAAATGGAAATAGCCATGCCACTTCCACGCTAGCAGCTAGACAGCGCCATGCTAGAATCGTCACGTTTTTGCCCCAGTACTACAGTAAAAACCATTTGTGCGCATGCGTACTGGGTCAAAACTGGACGATTCTTGCATGGCGGCGTCTAGCTGCTACCGTGGAAGTGGCATGGCAATTTCCATTTCTACCAGGGAAACATCGCCAATAAACAACATAATGGAAATATTTATTACTATTATACTATTACCATAATCGCCGAGTAATCGAGATGGAAATCCGGGTGAAAGAATGGCCCTATAGCTAGGATTATAGGAAATGTCTAGGAAAAACCTTTAAAAAAAATCCTGGGCCTGGTTACATTTTAGATAAAGGCGCAGTACATGCCCTCCGTCCCGAATTGCATATTGGTCCAGTCCAGTGTTCCAGGACAGATCCAAGCTAGATTTAAGGGAAAATATACAGGGCCAGGGATGACTATATAGGTCATCCTACCAATATAATATTTAATACAATACTGCATAAACGAATTAAACATTGACAAATAATCTGTTTCTATCCTTTTTACCTCTCTGAATATATATCATTGGTCGCTTTCATAGAATCTTATTTTCATTTGAATGATGATCTAAAAAAAAAAGATGTCGATAGCCTTCGTTTCACTGACATTGTAAAGTTGAATGTCAATAGAATAATAAACGCTTTCATTGATCAGTTAACCGAGAGGACTTCTTTTATTGGCGAATCGTTCCTACAATTTTAAGCAATTCACTCTGCAAATAACTCGCAAAATCACGACGTATCTAACACAGGAAGAATATTTTTAAATGTAATTTTACTAACCTCTCCGTTAAATGATAATTCGATAAGTCTTTTTCTTTAATTATATATCTCTGTCAGAAGTAGGCATATTACCTGATTTCGCGCTGACTTTGAGAAATGATGCATAACGATAGCGAAAGCGTTCAAGCTCTTTAATAGATCACCAATAGATTCTTTCACGAATTAATAAAAAAAAACTGTTCGGCTTTGTCCATCCAAGTGGCAAAAGGCTTATAAACGCTCGATCTATTATAGTGTCCGCAAATACCATCGAAGCGTTGCCCTGCTGCAATCTGCGCGATTATCTCGGATTCGTGAATGAAAATGGTAGTAAAAAAAACTAACAATTTCAATTTTCAATATTTGTTTCGATACGAGCCAAAGTTTTCATGTACTGTTTATGTGTATAAAATAGTAAATACATAAATTATTCACAGTGACCAATAAAAAATAAGTTAATAAAAACTTTCCCAAGTTGACAAGTAGTGGTTTTCTCGTGGGAATTTCTGTAGAATGAATTGAAAAAAGAAAGTTTTTGAATTAGTTTGGTATCAAATGACTGATTAAATGTGTGTTAAAACTTTATTACGATTCTAGAAAATACTGCTGTTCACTGTCTCTGGCTTTTTAACCGGAATTTTAGCAACTATAGATGATAATAGCGAACAGTAAGTAATATCGTAATGAATGATGTGTAGTTTTGGAGAATTTACTATAATTACTGATCAAAATTTTTGTTTTTCAAAAGTTTCATATCCTTTTTCACATATCTTGGCCTTTTGAACATAGATTAGTATAGACATTTGGTTATACATTTATGCAGTTATTTCCTAATTTTTGATATATTTTTTATTTTTATCAAATTTCAATAGTAATTATCTGTTATCAATTTTTGTCAGTCACAATTTTACATTTTTTTATCATAATCATTTTTCTCACTTTAAGTTTCTCTGTCAAGTTCTATATCGCTTCCTTAAAAAGTGTGTTTACTGTTATTTTTTCCTTGTTGTTCGACTACCGTTTATTACAAATGTAAATGTTTTTTACCAATGCGTCCAATTTTGGTTGTCTATTATTTTCAACGTTTATATTTTGCATATTATATAGTCCTTTTACTGGTATAAACCAGTCTCTGTTATTGTTTTAAGCTATAATATTTATTTTTAGATTTCATATTTGTTCTTTTTAATTTTTTTTACATATATTTTATACTTTTAACAGATTCTTTTCATTTTCGAAGTTAGTTTAATATTATTGATGTTTTTTTGAATTAAAATATTTAAATAAAAAATTCACTAATAATTAAGGGATTTACCGATAATTGTTGAATTATGCGCATATGGTTTTTGTTAATTGTAAACTGAATCTAGATAAATGAAAGGGAATTTAAAAGAATCATTCGTGTCATGTAAAAAATTAATATACTACACGGAAGAAAGTTTAATTTCTCTTAGAAGTGCTTTCACAGAAAGAAATAATTTTATTATTCGAGAAAAAAAGACCATCTTCTGCTACAGTAAATTTTTTGCTATATATTAGAAATTATATTATCTTCAGGACAATTGTTTTTATACCAGAACAAGATAAATGTTAAAAATTGGAGGAAAACCCACTACAATAAATAATACGTAAATTATATAGTTCACTCAGCAAGTGCTAACATCAGTTAATTTTTAATACAAATATCTTGAGATATAAGTTTTATTCCTATTCTTATATTTATTAGGGACAACTCAAAATGCCTATTAATAAACAAACGATTCATCTGTTTTTCAGCGTTCACTTTAAAATTCATGTACCAGAAATAATAAATCACCATACACACACAAGAATAGTATACATTCACGTGGCCGATAAACATCCGCATCCTAAACCTCATCCTCACCACCAGGAGGAGGATCACGCAGATTGGAATTCATATCATTATTACAATTACAAAAATGGCATTGATGAAAATGGCGGAGGAGAACATAAAGTCACGCGGAACCGAATAAGGCCGGTTTTACCAAATAGTTACCACGTCCAAGACAGTTACTTGCCGTACGACTACAATTACGAAACCGATCCTACAAATAGCTTGCAAGAAAACAATAATGATGCACCACCCTATGAGATCAACGAAAATGTACCGGAGTATCCAAGACACCATACGGAGTACAAGGAAGAAGGTTATCACAAAGGCTTACATGCTGAATTGGGACATTCTATTCAAGAGGAACTTAAAAATTTTTATGATAATTACGATCACGAAAACGACTATGCCGAAGAAGAAGTCGAGGACGAGGGTAACCAGTATTACACGGACGGGAAACGATATGCGAATTACAATAAGGAAATCGGGTATCGCGATCGAGCAATAAGGAATAAAAACGAAAATGGACATTATGTGGCGAGAATGACGTTGAGATAGTTTTATATTTCTCAAGTTTTGCCGAAATTTTATTTAACAATAATTTTTCATAAGACAGAGAAAAACAAACTTTGATATAGATCATGGATCACCGCAATATGATGAGATATTGTGTATGACTCTACGTTAATAAAGTACGAAATCATATTCATGAAAACATTAATGTATACGATGGCAGCGCGTAACTTAGACTTGATCGCGTCATTCTTATACATAATCATCTATATAGTCATGAAAATTATGAAAAACATTGATCTTGTATGATTCGTGGCTTTTTACGATCGCAATTTGACTTGGTCATTGAAAATGTCGACTTATTTTGGACATGAATTGCATGATCATGCGAACATTTTATGAAGGTGTTCCGTTTAATTTGTTTAATTTATTCGTTGCATTCGTTTATTTCAACTGATGTACAAGTTTCAATATGTTTAATGTTAGGTCGTAAAGAAAGAAATCATATTTATAAATTTAAAATACAAATTGATATTAATAATATTTATACACATAGGTATATAGATATATAAGACTAGAAATAAATGTTTTTGTATATAAAACCAGATTCTACGAATTATATATTTTGAATAAAATACATTACATCATAAAACACATACATATGAAATAAGAAAAATAATTGCGCGTTTAATCTTTCAAATGTGTAACTTTTGTGCACACTTTTGTGGATTTAAATTACTTTTATAGTGTAGAGTTATTGGAAGTTTTAATTATGTAAACCGTCGCTTTGTTAGGTTCGAATTTTATTAAAGCTTATTAAATTATGTCCATTTTTATTTTTATTTGTTCATTTTGGTTTTTCTAGTTAGTTCTCTAACATTTTTATTAACATTGATTTTGTTCATTTTTTATGTTTATAATTTTATAAATTTTTATTAAATGTTTATTAGTCTGTTATTTTTCTTAAATTTTGTTATCTTCTATTAACCCATTAAGTCCTGAATGGACATTTTTTGACTACAACTTTCGTCTGACGTAAAATTGAATGAACTTTCAAAATCTTTTATTAGATTTTTTGAAAAATGCAACCGTGAAAAACTACATATGATTATTTCCAAAAAAACATAGGTTTATACATTTTGATTTTATCTCGTCTTTTCACATTGAAAGCATTTCAGAATTCCTGTTTAAATTAAAGAAATCATGGTATTGAGACTTGAACTTTAAAATGGACATATTGACATTTTGAAAATAAAGGTGAATGCACCCAAAATGGCGGCTTAGACGCGAAAAAATCGTCAAAAAGTTCAGGAATTTTTAATTTGAAAATGACACACTCCGAAAAAATGTTGCTAAATAAAAAGTTCTTAGAATTTGTCAAAGAATACGCTGAAATTTTTACAGAACGTTTTAATTGTAAAAATTTCAGCGTATTCTTTGACTAATTCTAAGAACTTTTTATTTCGCAACATTTTTTCGGAGAGTCTGTCATTTTCAAATAAAAAATTCCTGAAGTTTTTGACGCGATTTTTTCGCGTCTGAGCCGCCATTTTGGGTGCTTTCACCTTTATTTTCAAAATGCCAACATGCCCATTTTAAAGTTCAAGTCTCAATGCCACGATTTCTTTATTTAAACTGGAATTCTGAAACGCTTTTCAATGTGAACAGACGAGATAAAAAAAAATTAAAAAATCTACGTTTTTTGGAAATAATCATATGTAGTTTTTCACGGTTGCATTTTTCAAAAAATCTAATAAAAGATTTTGAAAGTTCATTCAATTTTACGTCAGATATATATGGTTGCTTGGAAATTTTTTAGAACCTTTTTTTACCCAAAATTGAACCGCCGAAAGCTGTAGTCAAAAAATGTCCTTTCAGGACTTAATGGGTTAATTTATAATTCGTTTAATCTTTGGGACGATTATTATCGTTTATTGTTCACATACGCATTTTTCAAAATTATAGAGACCGCGGTCATTTAATGTCAATATCCTTCAAATTACAGATTTTAATTATTTCGAAAAATTATTGTCACTGGATTATGAAATCCACATTATATTTCGATAATTATCTCTCATGAGATATTGTTGTGCCAAACAACCAACCAGAAGGAACAGTCGTTATGCATGAACTCCGTCGATTCATGTATGGAGTTTAACAACTTGTGTACAATATTGCATAGCGCGATTCTTTTTACAATTTCAAACAAAATATCCAGTACTAAAATTAAATCCGATTGCTAGTTTAATTATGACAAGTTATTTTTAGTCGGCCTTTGAGGACTATGCAAATGCAATATATATTTAAATAAAAGGCCAACTGAAAACATCCGCATGTAATATTGTTAACCACTTATTGAATTCCTTGTCTATAGTTTCTAGTCTTATTTTATACTTATAATAAGAATATAACAAGTGTATTGGAAACACATTTAAAATTATGATTATAAATTACGTTAAAATAATAAGTATTTGTAAATAAAATCTATAATAAAATATATTTTTGATTTATATAAATAAGTTTATAAAGTTCATACCTTATTATAGTATTATTAAACTAGACAGATTGTAGTTAGTTTGGGAAAATGACAAATAGTTGGCCTTAAATCATTTGTTTATTATTACATTCAGGGAATACTTATTGGAATAGTAAAGAATATATATAATGCATATAACAATTAACAATTTTATTTTGTGCATTTTTAAAATAAATTTTGAACAGGGCCACAAAAATGGCCGAAACGTTAAATATGGTTCATTAAATATCAACGATCATAAAAACACCAACAAAAAATAGATATTTTATTAACAATTCTATAACATATGTATGTTGCGTCAATTTGGCCTTTGCATGGCGTAAGGCCGTCGTTATCATGTGAGACTAGTACGAGTTTTCCAAATATCGAACTTTCGTTATTAAAATCTACATTATCTAAATATTCAATGTATAAAAAATCTTTCAATCTTTACATATATTTCATAATCATACTCTTTCATTATTTTGTATAAACTGTGTTCAATTTGTAAATATTCTACGAACATTGACAGTGTGGTAGATCATACAAATTTTCGGTATGAATTTCGTCATTTATAACTAGCAATAACTAGAAGTATATATATTATCAACGCTATAAAATATTATCAACTTATGGTATTGAAATGAAATTGATAGTGTACAAAAAATACTGATAGATTATTATTAACATACTGTATATATATAGGTAATAAAAGATATTTTTCCGAACGGAATAAAAAAATAATAATATCTAAATACGTTTACGTCTATAGACTTCGACGTTGTAAAATAATTGTCAAAATATGTACATCGATAAAAAACTAAATCTAAAACATCCGCAGTCGATAGTTTTCGTGATTTTTCACTCGTTAAACCTAGTAACTGGTAAAGGATTGAAAGTTCAAATTTGAATTAAGAAGGATTGGGAAGTATTCATTAGCGTGTACAATCTATCCATCTAAATCACTTTAAATTCTTCTTAATCCAATATTGAACCTTTAATCCTTTTTTGCTTACTATTTCAACTAGTTAAAAATAGAAAAGGTCGTATTTCAGGAGGGTACACTTCTTCAATTATACGCGGGGGACAAATATCTAAATACAATTTGGAATATTCCAAATTAAGAGTGTCCTTCCAAACCTCCGCCAATGTGATGTCCGCTAAAGCTTCCACCTCCAAAATGGTGCCCAATCCCGCCGCCACCAAAGTGATGTACGCCAACATCACCGCCGAAGTTATGTCCTCCCATGTCACCACCAGAAAAGTGATGGCTACCAATGTCGCCGCCAGAAAAATGATGGCTACCAATATCGCCGCCAGAAAAATGATGGCTACCAATATCGCCGCCAGAAAAGTGATGGCTACCAATGTCGCCACCATCGTGATGTCCGCCAATTCCAGTGCTAACATGATGTTGGGAAATTTCGCTACCAGCAAATTGATGGCCGCCGACGTCACCGCCACTGAATTTATGCTGTCCGGTAAAACCTCCTTGATGCCAGTCGTGACCACCGATTCCAAGTTCGTTGCTTCCACCTAAGAACTCGTGATGTCCTTCAGCAATTTCAGGATGGCCGACCGTATAACCAAGGACTTCCGCCTTTTCTTCTTTTCCGTGATGTACATGTTTCGTGATCGTGTGATGAATCGTATGGATATTATAAGGCACATGGATTATTACGCGATGATGAGAGCCCTTGCTGTAATTCGACAATAAATACAGTGATTAAAAAGATGACATGGATAAATTGTTTACATATTATACTCCTTTCCATGATTTTGCTGAATTCAATGTTACTTATCAGTATATTAAAATGCTATCAGTATCGCGTCCTTTGATCCAAAAAATTCAACTTGAAGGATTTTAACGTAATTTTTCGAAATTCGGATTATTAAAAGGAAGTCTCAAAATACACATCTAACTAGTGTTACCAGGTGGACGTGATGGGGATATGCATCTAAATCGCAAATCTACAGAATATTCTATAAAATCTGGCAACTATGCATCTGAATATGATAGTGATTTCTGAATATCTAATTATTTCGTTGGCCACAAAAGTTTCCCACAAAAGTTCTTTGTTTCTTTGACGGCCATATTCTGATCACAGTAATTTGCACTGTGACTTACATCTTCTAAATGATTTTAAGGCCAAGGTACTTTATGTTTATTTATTTTGCGCTTTTTAGATTTAAATTAAAATAAAGATGTAAATTAAGGTAAGGAGATAATATTAGAAAATAGTAATATCCCATATATATTAATCGGAAAGCCCTACTACTTTATTAAAGCTTAACGAACTAATTGTTTGGTGTACTCGTTCAATTTTTAACGTATTGGTGATATTTCTAATTCTGATTTTGCTAAAAGAAGTTTTTAGAACTAGAAAATGATATTACCGAGTTTTCCTCTTGGAAGCTTCATGAATTATTTCATTAAGATTTCGCCTTTTTGGTACAGGTATGTGCATATTCATATATAATTATATATAATTTTTGAAAACATAAATCTCGATAAGAGCTTTAAAAAATCTTATAATTATTGTAAAATAAAATAAAAATAAAAAAAAAATCTTATCGAATATCAGGATTACATATCATTTTTATAAAAATACACTAAAATGGGTAATTGATTATATTGTGTATTGTTATTTCCGGTGATCTGTATCAGTTCAAAGAACTTTTATTGTGAAAGAGTAACTTACTCGGCTCGTGCGAAGTTCCATGTCAACGCAGCTGCGAGAAGGATGATGAGCTTGAAAAGAAAAGACAGTGAAAGTTACTAATTAGACAAGTCTCCTTATTTATGTAGTTCATTAAGAAATTATAGACAACACGAGTGTATATTAGGACATTCTTAAGGCATGGGGAATTCGAGAAATCGAGGTAATTTGGGCTATTCAGAATTAAATAATAAAAATTCTCAATTTCGTCCATGCATTTCATACGATGCCCTGTACAATTGTTCACCTCGATATTCTTTCGGTTCTCCATTAATGTACTTTATCGCTTTAAGCTTAATATTACTTAAGAATCTTGATTAGTGGTGAACCCTTCTCTTTTTATTATGCAATTTTATGTGCATAAACTCTGCGCGTAAATTATTCAACATTAAAGGTGATGTAAAGTATAATTCAGGTCAAGTACAACTACATGTGTATAAAAAAAGTGATGCGCGAACTTTTGTCAGTCTTGATGCATTAAATTGAATTCAATTAAAATTTAGATATAAAGCATTTCGGTGTACTGCCTAAATATATTCATAAATAAACAAATACTTAAGTCGAACAAATATAGTTTACTCCGCCTTCACAATTCTATCATATAAATCATTTTTTATATTTTTTTTTTTATAATTTTTTTAAAAATAATTTTATTTAAGTAAATTTGTTTATTATTGATGAGTGATTAAAATGGCGAAAATACAGATAGTCTCTCACTAAAATAACATAGAGAGGCCATACCAATTCTGATAAATTATAACTTTCGGTAATAATTGAAAATTGAATTAAAGAAAGCTATTTTTAAGGCATCAAAAATAATAAATAATTTCAATTACTTGAAACATTTCGGCTAGATATGTCATAAGTAACGAACATTAGGATAAAATTTTGTGTTAAAGTATTGTAATCAGTGTATTTCTGAAAGTCATCAAAGTGTAATTGCAATAACAACGATACAATTTATGTGACTACTATTTAATTATCATGAGTGCAATATTGCTTATGACTTCCGTGATTCAAAGGAAAAGCAACTCTTATTCCTGGAATGAACACACTTTTATACTTTTTCTATACCTGTGTAGAGTGCGGGTGTTAGCTGGAAGTATCGCGTGCTCCCAGCCACAATAACGCACTCACCCAGCACATACACACTTGAACTAATTAATTATTTTCATCCATGAATATTATTTATTGATGTCAGTTCGAAAATGTATTCAGATATCAATTTCCAGTCCTTGACATATGACTGTCTAATACTGAATGAAATCAATAATTATATTTTAATCGCAGTGTCTTATTGAATTAAATATTATAACTAATATTTTATTGAAAAGTATTTATGCCAAACTAAAAATTTATGCCATTCTAAAAATTTATGCCAGTCTTAAAAAATAAAAAATTATCTTTTCGTAAAATAGTGAGTTAATTAACAAAAAAAAAAAAAAAAAACCGTAAAATAACCAACTAGTATATTTTTTGATGAATTGTTCCTAATTTAGATATTTAATTATGTAATTCAACTTTGTGCATCATACGCGACATTCTATATCGATGAAATAAATTACAAAACAATTAACTGAAAATATAATTAATTAGGGTCCAAGAGTTCGATAGATTTTACGCTTGATTTTAATATATGACTAGTTTGAATTGCGTATTTATATTATATAAATCATATAAATTGATTTTAATCATATCGATTTGTACTAATTACATCTGATGTATACAACATTATTTCATTGAAAGTAACCAAGTGAGTTTCCTTAATACATCCGGAACAGTTTTCAGCTCATTCTATTTTCTTAAACGTAATTGAGTTATAATTGATTTGTTTCAACTATCGAGCTAATGGAGAACATGATAATGAAATTATCATTCTCTTATAACATAATTGTTACAACTGCAATTTTCCGAGTTGCCAATAGTCATTATAAGTTATTGCATCAACAAATATTGTATAGTATATTAAAAATTTTCTATGGAACCTCAGAAGGACTATACCAAACATTTTAATCAATGTATTTGAAAATTTAACTGTTTATTTTTACGGAAAGTATTGAATTATTTTAAAATTCAGATACACTATATTCTACTGTTCTCTATAAAATATTCAACGTAATGAATGTGTCGAAATTTTACACAAAATAATTCTATTGTTAAAAAAAATTTAATCAAAAAATTAATGATCTTCAGTTACTTAGTATCATTTCTCATAAATTATTTTGACTTTTCAATTTTTTTTTTTTTTTTTTTTATTTTTTATTTGAAATACATTATTTACGCGTATATCAATTGTGACAATCTCCGCAATGGTAGATTTTTTTCTTGTACTTAATTTGGATTTAGTAACTCCAAAGGATAAGTCACTAACCACAACACGATTTCAAATTACTTCATCAAACTTACAATCGACAATTGCTTTTCGCTCTAATAATCTTATGTTTCCTTTGATTTAAAAAGTAGTTTAGTTATCGGTTTATATATAGTTTAAGTTGGGTAGTACTAACGGGTAGTCAAATTATTCATTCAATTTTCTCGCAGTAGTATTTCACCTGATATTGGGTTTACACGCACACACATCACTTATTCCCACCCATACCGACGCACTCACCCAGAACCACACATACACACACATGCACTCATACACTTGTACTAACTAATAATTTTCAACCATGAATATTATTTATTGATGTCAGTTCTAAAATTTAGTCAGATATCAATTTCCAGTTTTTAAAATATTTCATATTAAAAACTAAAATACGATTTTTTATATATGACATAAGTCGATATAATAAATATGATATATTTTATCGTGAACTTATTATTTTTACAAAATGTTTCATATCTATTAATTTGATTTCATAATTTTAAAAAATATCAAAGGAAGTATGTAGAATGAAATAAATAAGCATCTGATCGAAAACCAAATAAATACAAGTTTTGAATTACGAATAGAATGAATATATGAGCAGACTTAATCGTGTATAATATTGTACCAAAGTTTTTAAATAACGTAACAAAAAAAAACATCGTAAATCGATTTTAACATATTTAAAACTCGCCAAAAAATATTTCTTGCCTTTAAATTAAAATTTATTGCGTTTTTTTTTTTTTTTAATTACGAAATCAAATTAAAAGTAAGAAACTTTAATACATATGAAACATTTTGTAAAAATGTAATGTTCATGATAAAATATGGATAATGAAATTTACAAAAAGGTAAAAAACTCTCGAGATATTAATCATTACAAAGATAAAAATTGTCAGATATAATTTTGGAATGCACAAATTACGATTTATCGAATATTACCTCTAAACTTGCAAAAATGAAAAACATAAAAATACTATGAAAAAAAAAAATAATAATTCAGAAATACGATGATTATTTTGTGAATTATTCAAAAAATGTATACAAAATAATAAAAACAAATCAACATTTTATAAGTTGTTTGTTTACATGCCAATAATCCATTCTTTTAGCTACGTATATATATTTGTTTAAGTCAAATGTGAAGCTGCAAACAAATGTAACTAAATCGTAAAGTTCATTTTGTTTTACTTTCTTGACCGATTTTTATTATTTTTTAAATGAATGTTTCAAATTGTTCGGTAACCGCTAAGACCACTATTGGCATTGAAAATAGGAAAATCATTACAAATGTTAATTTGTTTGTCCAGTCAAAATAACGACATTGTTATCACATCATAATCAACGAAAAAATGCAATAAATCCTGATAAAAATCCTACAATTAAACTAAAATTTCGGCAAGAAAAAAAAATATATAAATGAGAATACAGACATATATAGTAACGAAAAAAAGCAAGCAACGAAATTCAAATTTCATCGTTGCAACAAATAAGATCAAATTTTAATACCTGTATACTCATTTATGAAAATGGAATATCCCCCAAAAACTCCTTCTATTGATAAAAAAAAAGAATACCCTATATAATCTATTAAATTTACAATCTTCTGATACTTGAATTATCGGCATCTAATAATACATTTATGTTTGAATATCAACTAAACAAGTAAATAATTAAAACAAACAAGAAAGTTTTCACCAGGCGAAAACAAAAAAGTCATCGCCTGGAAAGCTTTTCTCGTTTCATATTACATTATCGTGTTCTCGCATTACATCCGCAGTAAGTATGTAAAGCAGACACTAACTAGCAAAAAAAAATATTGGTTTCACTTTCTATCAAGGCAACGGTCAGATCAATTATAATCAGCGCCCTGCAGCATTCAAGTTTCTCGATGTCGCCGATATTACTAAACGAGTTATTCAGCGTCAATATCGTTATGGCTCAATAATGTCAGCATCTTACTATACATTCACTTAAAACGAAAACAAAATTATTATTTATCGACAAAGGCCTTTTAATCGTCATACCAACGTCAATAAAATACGAAAACATATTTACATTAAAATTGCTTTAAATATTTCAAATCGCATTGTTTATGAAATATATTCCTCCATCCGTAACGATACAAGAAAATAAAAAATAAATTAATGAAACGATTCCAGGCTTTCATTAATATCCTGAATTATTGATAATTATATCCACTAATCTCAGATATTACCTTTGAGGCCAATTGCTTGTAATTTAATGATTGTACCGTTGAACATCAAGTTTTTATGTGAAGAATTATCTTGACAAGAAATTGTGATTATACACCAAAATTTATCATTTGCATTCTGGAATTGTTCTGTCGGGTAATTGCCAAAACGTAAATGAAATTTGATCATAACAGAGATCGTTTGCAGGAAAAAATGTCCTTAAATATCTTACAATTTCAAATGACATTTTCACAATCGATTTTCATTATAAAATTTCTATTGTTTCAAGCAGAGTATGGTAAAATGTCTAAAAACTTAACAAATAGTAAATATTTGGATAAAAATAAATAATAGTCAATTTTACTGTAATCAATCTCTTTCTTTAAAATAGTAACCGAATCTGGTAAAATTCCCAAGGAAATTGTTCACCTCTACAACAATATGCACGTTCTCGAAACAATACTGTTTTCAATATTAATTTTAGACCCTTGTGCTCTCTACAATTTTTAAACTGAAATGAAGTCCATCGAAATATATTAACTCCATCCAGTACAATAATACTTCAATAACAATGGATTACAATTTTACATCTAACAGGTATTTTGATATATATGCCCCCGATTCTGTGTAAAATACAAACATAACATATACAAAAAGAAAAGACATCGATATTTTTGATGTACAATTGCAACATTCTCAAGTATATTTATGTTCAGTCCTAGTAAATGCTCAGTCCAAAAAATGCATGTAACACAAATTGACACCTCTGTTTACGGAAAACGCTGCTAATAACGAACACTATATCCAGTACGCAATTCACTTTAGATTCCACCAAAATTAAATGTCAAACGCGTCCTTACCGAAAAGGTCCGGGCCATCTTGTTTTAATTGCGATCGAGGAACGTGAATGAAAAGTGCGCTCCGAGACTTACGGTTAAAATTCTGCCGGTTGAATGCCACCGCGACTTATATACACATGGTAGTCTAGAAGCAGGAACGAAAGGCGTCGGTTGAGACGTCTCGTGCAGGATAAGATTCACGCGCAGGGTCGTGAAAGGAAGTTAGGTAAAAAGTCGTCCATCCGCGACGGACTCGTGGATTTTTCCGCATTGGCGAGATACAGTCCGTTAGCCCACGAGACGGGCTTTTTCCAATATTTTTTTGTTATTATTCCCGGTAAAGGCTTCCCTGCCATCGACCCTACCCGCACTTCCTTTTTCATGAAATGCATTTCGCCAGTGCCGCGCCCGGTGAACGCCCAAGATCAAGATCATGGCCACTTCGATCGAAGCTTCGCGGCCTTTCCTTCCTTCGCATTGTTATTGTTTTCCCGGGGCCTTGTCATTTTTTCTAATACGTCCACTCGAAGAAAGTCGTGATTTATTAGGCGTGTCTTTATCCATAGTGATCGAGCACTGATAAGCAGAATTTTAGCGTTAATGATTCCGGGTCTAAATGATGCGTTCGGGAAAATGCGGTATTTTGTCTCAAATATCGGATATTCATTTAGCAATTTCTGACATCATTTTTGTGATCTCTGTAATTTTTCGTATAACAAAATTTTGAGTGTCCAAAATAGTATTGGACGTCCATGATTCCTCCAATTTTTGTTCATACAAGAATGGGAGAAAGTTCGATATTGGATGTCCAGACTCATACTTAGTTTGGGTGATCAATGCACATCTAGTTTTTGTCCATTATAAAACGCTTACATCCATTGCATATCCACTCGATGTCCATTATACACGTACAGTGTACACAGTGGACGATAGATAGATGCCTTCACCAGTGACAACTGAACACTATACATTCGGATGTCTACCATTACGAATACAATAACGTAAATTAATGTCGAAAGATGTATACTTAAAGCCCGATATGGACTATTTTTACATCGATAGCTCGTTATGATGTATATTACAACTACGCAATCTGTCAAATTTGATGTAATTTTTCACATTAGAAGTATTAAAAGAACAGACAATGATTAATTTCCCTAATTAATAGAAACGTAATCATAAATTATTACTTCTGCTGATTGTTAAATTCATATTAAGTATAAGATTTAAAATTGTTGAATCTTGACGAAAACAATAACGTTTATATCGCGAGGAACGGAATTTACGTGCATTTGACATCACTCCGATCCGGAGCATCACTTTGTATAGACTCATCAATTACCAGTCGCTATTGGAGTAACAAAATAAATCCAAGTACGTAAACAAAAAATTAGTCACACTACATAATCTTAAAATTATTAAAATGCCACAATAATGTTAAAATTATTTATATTATTTAAGGTATTCCCGATGGTACAATGTATTTTTCAAGTACATTGATCATACAATATACATGTGATTCTGGACATTCATTATTCATATATATCTAGATATCCAATGTATAATCATAACAAATTGGAAGAATCATGGACGTCCAATACTAATGGAATGCATCAGATTGGAGTCAGTAATAAACTAAACTAGTAGAAAACCCTATTTTTGTAAAATGCTACTGGAAATAATCTTAAAGTACGATATCTTGATCCGCAATTAAATATAAATAAATAAATAATTGTCTTACTAGGTTGTGGCAAAGCTGGATTAAATATATCGTTGGATGGAGGATCCAAATTCGGATCTTAGAATTCATTGCAATTAATATAAATCATAAAATTTTAAAGTTTTTTTTTTTTATATTTCAGAAGTATGCTGATCAATGTAAATTCGAATTGTATAATAATTGGTCTTCGGACGTAAATAGTTTTATTGTCTCAGAATTGTGGCTCAAAGTTAAAAGTCGTTTTAAGCCTCGAGATTTTTTTAACTTATTTTGATTCTCTTTCTGGTAATTATTATAATTATGACTAAATTCATTCAACTATCAGTATTTCAGACATTCATTCGTTATTAATGAAATTCGATAATATTTCACATGACATTTATTATTTTTAGACAAACAAAATGTAATTAATCTTGCGAATGCAAAAACTGTATAGTATATTCTAATCAACTGTCAGTGCAATTTAAAGATTCTATTATAACTCTACATTTGTAACTCTGGGCACTACGAAAGAATTCAATCGTCTTATTAATAATATTTTTGATACAACTATATTTAAAATATTTTAGTTATCAAAATTGTCATTGTTCATGGGCATAGAAATCCTACGTTATAGAAGGTTAGTGTATATACGATAATTTTATTCATCCGTCAAAAACGACGTTTAAAACACAACGTCAGAAAAAATAGTATGTTGACTATATTGAGTACAAAAAAAATAGACTTTAATAAAACAATTATAGATATCATGTTCACTATATTGTTGACTATATTGAGTACAAAAAAATATATTTTTTTAGAAAATAGTTTCCAAGCTTTTTTCGATTCTTCGATATATTATTTAAAATTCACCATTAATTTCACGGGTTGTTTGTAATTATTTTTCAATGTGTTTTACTTCATACAAGGTAATTTATATCTATCTGAAATATTTGAATCATTTCATTTTAGCATTCATTTTTTCCACATTTCTTTAAAATTTCTTAGAGGCCATTGTTTTACAATTATTATGTTATTTATTATACCATTCACTAATTGTACGTGCATAATAAACATTCTCAGATTTTCCATAATAACTTACAACATTCAAGAGTTTGCATATAAAATATTCTTTTGAATTTCAAAAAGTATGTATTATTCTATTCTATATTATTGCAAAAGTACAATTATAATTAACGGATAGATTAGATATATGTGACATGTTTTTTCCATAATATCTCGTTTATCTTAGAGAATTTAATGTTTAAGCAATTGATTATAGACTTACTGAAGTCGTTGTGTAACATAATTTGATTACTTTTTTTTTCATAGAGAATAAAGATTGCTAAATTATTTTAAGATGAATGTCAAAGTCAAGTACAGTGTCACTTATAAACTATATATAAGTAACTTTCACTTGTTGGAAAATAAATTATGAGTAAGCAAAAATTAAAATAAAAGCAAGCGTTCCGCATTGGGAACTTATTCACTTTCATTATCTTGTAAATAATCAAATAGATTTCTCCCTTTTAACGTGCAAAATTTCGTTAATAGTGATCATGACCCGTTGATAGCGAATATTAAAAAAATATATTTATATATATACATATATATTTATTTGTTAATAATTTAATAAAAAATACAATAAACGAATAAAAGTGTCGATATTTGTCGCATAATGATATAGTCATGTTTACAATATATATTATATAATTCAATTAGCGTATTTTTTTATCCTGCAATGTAATCCCTTTTCATACTGATGACACTCATTCTAAAGAATAGAAAATGCTTCCATGAACCGCATTGTGTTCGATTTATTTGAAGATTTTTCAAATCACGCTAAAGACATTGCTTTCACCAACCTTCAGTTTGTAGATATAGTACGTAGAAATTTAGTTAAGTTTATACCATAATTTTAAATTAATTTTTTTTTACATTTTAATGAATTAATTTATTAATAGACATTCAAAAATAAAATTCTTCAAAAGCTTAAACAACAATTTTGAAGAGATAACTTGAACAAAATTTGGATTTATGCTCTTTCCCAAGTACAATTCCATATATATTCTGAACGCGGTAAATATAATTTCCTTGCAATTTTGAACATGTTAATTTATTCATTCTTTACCGAATAAAATATATACTTTTTGTAAGTTGTTTAATAAAAATATGTTATTAATATTAATAAATTAATCAATTAATAATATTAATAAAGTACAAATATAAAAAAAACTAAAATTCATTACAAACTATTTTGCCTGGAAAATTTGGTACATTTATCATAAATTCAAATAAATTGTCTTACCCTCTGCGGACGATCGAATTTAAGATTTGTATATGTTTGTGCACAAACCAGATTATCATCCAACAAAAATTACCATATTCAAAAATAACGTTTGAAAATCTTGTCCTAATTTCACTTTTCACAGATATCTTCGGAAATGTTTCTACTGTATAAGAAATTATGGGATAAAAATGTCATTTAATGCAATCACATATGTTACCATTCTCATTCGATAATTGATTATTACACTCTAATATTGCAATTCTGATTGAAATCTTTTGAAATATACCCACACGAAGCTGTAATTGAGTAAATTCGGTTGCTTCCCAGTTACACATCTATTAAAAAAGGTTAATATTATATAAATTAAACAAATTTTCTTTATTGTATGAACCGTTATAGATAATTTATTTGAAACATTAATATATGGCCATTACAGTTCAAAATCTAAGAAAAGCTTGACATAAATGTCAAACCTCTTCATTAAAAGCCCAACATCTCGACCTTATGTAGGTCCTCCTCAGGGGCATTCTGTATGAGTCAAAACATATACTATAGACAATTTTATAGACAAATAATAATAGCCCAACGTCTCGACCATATGTAGGTAAAATATACATACTATTTTGACTCATACAGAATGCCCCTGAGGAGGACCTACATATGGTCGAGACGTTGGGCTTTTAATGAAGAGGTTTGACATTTATGTCAAGCTTGTTCGATCGTTGTGTTAAATCCATCGAGACAGTTAAGGCCGAAACACGCTGGTGTGCGACGAAGGCGATGTCGGAAACAATCGGTCATGTTCGCCGC
>JAPYZR010000530.1:0-35554 GCA_030522945.1 Trichopria nigra | reverse complement strand
TGAACTTTAAAAATTTCAAAAAAAGCAATTTTTTTAAAAGTTTTTGGTGAAAATAAAAATGTGTCCAAGAATACCCCGATTTCCCCTATATATATGTAGAAAATTTTGCGCTCAAAAAAGGCTATATCTTTTTCTTACACTCATGTAACATTATGTCCTATTCAATACAGATTAATAGTAGCAAAAGTATCGGAGTAAAGTGATATTAAACGTTTTTTTTTTTTTTTTTACAAAAATCTGGTATCGATAAATATAGTTTCCCACCGTGCGAGACCTAGATTAAGGAAAGAAAAAAAAACACACTAAACGAAACAACAACAAAGAGATTACACGGGAAAAGGAAAAGAAAAACTCTTAAAAAGAGGGAAATAATAAAGATAAATCCTGTAACCTCCAATAAACCGGAAACGCCGGGCAGGAACCCCTTTTTTTTCGGGTGGCGCGGTCCTTTTTAGGCACGGGAAGGGTAAAAATCTGTGCCGAGCAATACGATATTTTTTAAGGAATCGCAGGATGCCGGTGCACCTTCCATTCGAGAGTATATATACTAATAACGATATAGAAGAGAGTTCTTTCAAATTTAATGGCGTGTGCGATGCGAAGGGGACAGTGTATTATGTCCAACCCTTTTAAAACGACGAAGAAAATCGTAAGTCAATACATGCATTATTTCAAGAAATATCCGTTTTTCTCTTTTGTAACAGTTTTGGTGTTATTACGGTATTACGACATCAATTTTTATATGATTGGACGGATGTGTCAAAACGAGACAAATTTAACGTTTCAGAAAATATGACAAAAACAAGAAATAAATGAATTAATATTTTGTGGTACTATATATATATATATATATATATAGCATTTCAATGTCTGTTACTTGTTATAAGTTAATTAATAATTCATTTGTGGTTAACAATAAAATTATTTTAAAAAAATATAAATATGCTTTATTTTTGTTTGTACAAAAATGTTGATTAAAGCAAAACCCTAAAGTAAAATTGACAAATATTTAGTACCTGTAAATTCTGTCGATGGTTTGAGGAATGTTTTTTCGTTTGGCAATTTATATGCATTTTAGGAATCATTTTTAAACAGTATTTAAGATTTTTTTTAAATTTTGTTAAGAACTTAAAAAAAATGGGAAATTCTAAACAATTGAAAAAGTTGTACAAATGCGATTAAACAATGGACATTCTCGTGTCATTAATATTAAGATATATACGAATGACGATAAAAAGAATCAATTACTGAAAAATGATTATATGGAACACTTAGAAATTTGTATGAAGTGTAATTTTTATAAATTATCTTTATTTTCTTATATTTTTATCAATTTTATTAAAGTTAACATTTTTTAAAGTTTTTTTTTTGGTCAATATTGACGTACGGTATAATAACATGAATACGTAATAAAACGGACATTACGAAAAAAATCATTAGTTTGAGCAAAATCGAAAATCCATTATAGAATGCGAGAAAGAAAAAAACGGTAATAAAAACAACAATTAAAAAAAAAAGTTTAAAAAGCATCGGAAAGAAAAATGCCCAGCTACTGTTACCTTCCCTTAATGGCGTTAATGGCGCTCGCGAGGTCGTGCGTCAGTCACGTTTCTGAAGAACGTCCGACATTTTCTAAGCGGGCCACGATCAAAGGGAATACAGGAGCGTTCCGCAATATTTTCAGTTTTTACAATGACCATTTACGACTAGACAATAAAGACATAAAGTGCACGCGCATCACTTTCTCCGTACGACGCCGATCGCGAGTACTATGCCGAACGCGTCCCTCGGCAAATGCTCTCGGCGAGAGGATTCGAGGAGAGCCTTGGATTCGGGACCTCGAGAGTTAACATTCCCATATTATCGGTGCAGTAATTCATTTTCATGATTTTATGAGGGGGGTGACCATTAACGAGGTCACTCTAGATGCAGGACCTCTCCTTCATCATCATCCTTTGGTGTTTGCCGATTTATGAGGTGTTGATGTCGTCGCTATGTAAAGGCATTCTTGTTCTGTGAGGAGAGAAAAGCTGCCGATACAAGGAGCATATTCCCCATTATAGGCCTATGCAGGCATCAAAGGCCGAATTGAAATGGTTTTACGGCTTCCGCGCACGACGCGCTTACTTGGGGGTAGGTATTTGGAACGACTTTTTGACTCGTGCGCGCTATACGGCCGATTTTTTTCTTCGTATTCGGTGCAAGGATTGGCCTGAAGAAGAAATGAGTGATATTAGTCAAATTTTATGCTTCCGTGTCAGTATACTCTGGAAATATAAAGATGGACCCTTTCCAATTACGAATACTCAGCCCTTTCGAGGTCATTTTTCGACTCATTTGTCGGCATGCGAAACAAATTATGTCATGCATAAATTACGTCTTCACGTGACGTAACTTTCAGATACGGTCATCTGTTGTTATTTTTTTTTTTTTTTTTTTTTTTTTATTTTTTAAATTTATTATATTAGAGCTAGAAGGCAGTAAAATTTGATGATTTTCGTCCTTCTTCCTTATTTTAAATTTAATGTATATATATTTTATAAATTTTCAAGTAATTATTACAATGATGAATTTTTTTTTTATTATTATTTTTTTTTATTTAATTATTATGAATTATGAATAAATTAAATGAAATTAGTATTTAAATTATTATGAGTTTTTGTATTATATGAAATTAAGTATTGTAAGAAATATCAATGACTGTTAATATTTATTATAAAAGTTTTATTTTGAGCTAAACTTTTAGATACCTTTTCTTTAAAAGGATTTATTAATATCTATAATTTGTAGTGAATTTATGATTTTAAAATATTTTCAAAGTACTTTTCTATTCGGAACGTTTGTATGTTTCAAGAATTGATTCTGACGTGTTTCATTAATAAATATCATATATCCCGAGAGAATTACCTGAAAGCAAAAAACAAAATTTCATAATAATAAATTAAGTTTTTAATTTGTTTTAGAGAACGAAAAAATTGACTGTTTTATTTGTGTGAAAAAAGTTGTAGTTTTCTTTTTGTAACAAGTCAGTTTTGTAAATTTTTGGGCGTATTCAATGAAAAAGGAAAATTCATAAAGATCGGTGCAATAACCTGGTAGAAGTTTACCCATTTATTCTTTGTCTAATATTGTCACCTAATGCCTAACAAATAGGCATTAAAACTAGACAATTTTTTGGACAAATATGTGAGAATTTCTCAATTAATTATATTGGACAGTAAATATAAGGTATAGAAAATCTTCGTACAGGTTAGAAATATTCTGGAAAGAATTTGTAATGAATGGGACTAATAGGATCTTGACAATGTTTTCAAATAATTGGGTGTTATTCCACCACATTATGTAGAGCATTCTTTACAACTGCATAGAAACAGCTTAGTCCTAATCTTTTTTTCCGATAAATATAAACAAGTACCCTAAATTGATAACTGAATGACGAAGCCGTCAAGAAATGTTGAAAACTAAACAAAAACTGTCTAAAAGGGTGCCACTCTTCTTCCAGACAAAATTATTTTTAGTATATAGACTATATAGCTAATATAGGTCATCCCGGGACGGATTATGTCGTGTGGGTAATATTAGTGCATTATATTGTCGGACAATTATTGGCTGCAATGTTTGTATATAATTTAAGTCGA
Source organism: Trichopria nigra (assembly GCA_030522945.1). NCBI lineage: Eukaryota > Metazoa > Arthropoda > Insecta > Hymenoptera > Diapriidae > Trichopria > Trichopria nigra. The sequence continues at coordinate 31,916 of JAPYZR010000530.1, read as the reverse complement.
AATTTATTACCCAAAAGTTGGAAATTATTTTTTAAAGATTTATTAAAATAGTTTTATTGGATATTTAATGGATATAATAATTGTGGCCAATTTATTAACATTTTTACTGTCTAATAATTAGACAATTTTGTGACAATTTTTTATTTCAGATTTATTTTGGTTATTGTCGTATAATTTATGTCTACATTTTTTGCACATTTTTATTTGACCCATTTCTTATCGAACATATTTACCTAATTGTTTGTATTAATCTAACAAAACTGTTTTCATTTTCTACCTGTGGGTAGTAGTAGATTTTGAGATCTCGTGTCCGCCGCGCTTTGAAAATGTAGTTTTGTGAAAAACGCGTTTAAAGTTTTCAGTGCGAATAAAACCTCGATAAAAGCGTATTATATTCAAGGTACGCTTCTATACTAACGACTACCGGTAACCGGCTTTCAATGGGAACTTGTTTATAATACGCCTTTATTAGGAATTTAATAGGCTGTTAATAGGAATTCATTGTATACTTTTATATCTGTTTATTATCGGGTCGTGTGGTCGAAACTTGAAAATGCCCGTACGCTTGTACAAGTTTGCTCGGGTCGGCTTGAAATTTTGGGACAATATTCCAGAGACTGTGAAACTTCATTTGAAAAAATTAAAAAAAAAAAATTTTTTTTTTCAAATTCTGACTGCATGCACTTGCAAGATTTTTGCACTCTTATTTTCCATATGTATAAATGATCTGTTCTTAGAAATATTTCCCAAAAAATCTTTGCCGAACTTACCCTTAATCTGTCCAAAAACCAGGTCATTATTATTGGATCGGCGATGAGTATATGTTGGCGGGAATATCCCTTGGTCGAGGAAGGTCGAATGCCAGGGTCTTAAGACTAAGGTTAAGACTAAAATTAAAGTCAAATGCCTGGTGGAAATTTGAATGTACGGGAAATGTACGGGGGCCAAAAGTACATTCCAAACGCAGTTTAAGTGTATCTAAGATGTATCATGACTGTACCTGATACACCTGACTGGCATGACCAGACGTTGACCTGGAGTGAACATGTCTCCTCAATATTATAAGGTCTACGGTTCGTTCAGACAGACTAGACAGAATATTGTCGGGCATTATCTCAGTCATTAATAGGATGTGCTAAATATCGTAGTAATTTGACTAAATATCTCGTTAATCATCGATAAGATTAGAAATGAGCAATTGACAATAATGAGAGGATGATGTTCCATCTTTTTAGAACTGCTTGCTGTCCTAAAATTTCAATTCAGTTCTAAAAATTAAGTAAAAAATGGTAATTTAGAATGTTTAATTGGAAAAACATTAATTGAAAAAAAAAATGAAAACAAAAAGAAAATAAATAAATAAAGGAAAAAAAAAAAAAAAAAAAAAAAAAAAAAAAAAAAAAAAACACATAAAAAGAAAATTCCTAACTGTGTAATTTTTTGACATTGTAAAAATATTTTAGGTTATTTCCAATATTATAAAAAGCAAGTGAACAATTTTACTAAAATAATAAAATTAAAATTAAAATTTCAACGAAACTTTGTAAGAAATTGAGAATATTGAAAAATAATGTCTAAATAGATACAACATATTTGAAAGTAATATTATAACTGAACTATACATATTTCACTTAACAATTTCAACGAAAACAAATTTTTTAAGCAAATTATTGGAAAAGTAAGTATTGATATATAGGATTCATGAAAGTTAGAAAGGTTAACATTTTTTTAAAATATATGAAAATATATAGACTATCAAAATAATCATCATTACGCACAACTTTTAATTTCTTTTTTTTTTTGTAAATAAAAGAAAAAATATTATAAATTTATATACATCCTCATGAATAGAATTATTTCATACATACAAATACATAAAGCTAAAAGAATTGTCATGTTATTATGTCTTTTTTCATTATTTTTAGAAATGTCATCAAAAGAAAGAGTTAATATTTCAATTTATAATAAAACGTAAAAAAAAAAAGAAACAGGAGGTCCAAAATAAAACGTATCGTATACAATGATGAGAACAGCACAATCTGTCCTTAAAAGCTATAAGCTCGAACGACATTTGGACGTCCTCAGGAGCTCCTCAGGTCATCACGGGACGGATTGTGTTGTGTGGGCTTGCAGCACTTGCACCGACGAGCGGCCCTGTCAAGTTCCTTTCACTCGCACGCGAGCACATCATCCGGCGAATAACCCGCGCGATGTCTCACGGTGCGAATAGGCACCGGGCACGGCAAGCGCTTCGGCGTTTTTCCAACAGCCTCCACCCCCACCTCCTCATCCGCGTGCGCCTCTCGAAAGAAAAGTTCATTGCCATCGCGATCGCAATCTTCGCGCGATCCCACACGCGGTCGTCGCGCGTAAAAAACGGTACGCGCCAGCAGAAGAATAACAAATGCTAAAAAAAAAATGAAGAAAGCGGCACGCGCTATTAACACGTGTTCGCATACCGGGGAAAAGTGTACGAAATGCGCGAAAACGGCCGTGCGAGCGACTCGCCTTCGCCGCGCGAACTCCCGAGAGTTCGACGAACTCGAACCCCTTCGCGGCTGAGGAAGACTAGGCGATCGAGGAGCTTCGCTCGTCGGGCGAAAACCGCGATTTCTTCCCCAGATGGCTCCGTCCGTAATCCATTTTATTTGACCGCAAGCTATAATACATACGCGCATCTTCATATACACCGAATACTTCATTGATGAATTTCTCCAAAAAAAAAGGAGTTTGCTTTTCCATTGACGAAGCTGTAAATATATAACAATAATAATAATAATAATAATAATAATAATATAATAATAATTTATATAGGTATGTTTTTACATATGGTTGTGGGAGTTTACCCACTACATTTGTATGCAAATGTATAGTATAAGTTCTACTTGTCCGCGACCTAAATATATAAGAAAATAAATCTAAAAATAATTAATCATTAGAGATAGAAATATAAGAATGCAAGAGTATAAGCGCGCATACATACGATATATGCTCATGAAACACTCTATATTCTATAAGACCAAAAAATGTATTTCTAGCCTCAAACTGAATTACAACTATATATTTCTGGATACATTTTGCTCTTACACAAACTTGGAGAAATTTGCTTCAAACCCAACATATACAGTTATCATATTAAAAACATTAAAACAAAAAAATAAGAAATTTAAGCTCGACTCGACTATTTGCATTTTTGGGCAAAAAGTGGAAATTTGTTCCAGTTTTCACGATTTACCAACAATATGTGTATGAAAATATATTTTAAAACTAAATTTGTAGTAAAACATCATACTTGGATCAAATTAATCCTAAAACTTTACATTCGTATCACTGTAATTTGTCAAATATTTTTTAGCTCTATATTCTAAGACCAAAAATGTAAGCGAGTTACTTCTAAACCACTCTAATAGTTTGGGCAGTTCGAAATTTATATTATTTACAAGGGATGACCACTTTTCTTCTTTAAATATTACGACGGTGTCATCAGCAAAAGAAAGTATCGATCCTTTCATTTTAATGGCCTTTGTAATTATTGGAGTATTCATTGATATGTAGTATATGATATATATATATATGTTTATTGGGGTGCAAGTCAAATTAGGGTGTAATGCAAAGGTTGACAATACGTTATAGTATTTTTGAATACAGTTCATGTGAAAAGTATGGTTCTAAAAAGATTGGTCTAATCTTGGGTGTGGGGAAAAATAATAATCTGATAAGATAATGGGGGGGCATTAATCGGGGTCATAGCCCTTCTTTTCTTTTTTGACATGGGAAATGTTGAAAGAACGGTTAAGAAAATAAAGATCTTTTAGGGTTTTATTTATTTAGGTTGTACATAGGTTTGTACTTTATCGGAGTATGTACTACGCATGCGAAAAATATGTGCACTTATTAAATTCCTTAGAATGTTAAACCGAGCAACTCCCTCTACACGAGTAGTATTTCACTCTTATGGAGTTTCATTAAACAAATTGATTTCGAGCACAATGACGTGAAATCAACTCTAATTTTTTTTTGTCTGAAATTGCACTAGTTACACAATAACTGCGAGTGCTCGTAGAATTATCGCATTTGGACTATTCTGAATGATAATAGTTAAAAAAAAAAAAAGGAATTGGAGCGCAAGTACGTAATAAACATATTTGTAAAATTGCCACTACCCAGCAAACACTATGTAACAAATACATAAATGTCAGTTCTTACATTGTTCTTGCATTCGAGTGAAAAGGAGAATTCAAATTTAAATAAAACACCGATCTCTTTCGCTAATAATTCTTTTATTTATTATCGATAATTAGAAGGACAAAGTATTTGGCGTGGAAACTGAATTGAAATACGAAACGCGGTGAGAAACTTAATCCTTACTACCGGAAGGATGAACCCTCCAGATTCCGCGAAAACTTTGTTGGTGAATTCGCTCCGGACGAGTGAAATCTTCACTTTTACCGTAGACGTACGTAAATGTATATCGAAAAGCAAGAATAATCTCAGAGGCTACGACGCGCAATTACCAGAACGGAGCCGCGATCGTTACTTTCAGACGAGCGAACAATCGCAATTAAAAGCGAGGATCTCGAGTGAAGTGCAAGTGCAGCAGTAAAGCCCGGCACGCCGACGATGCGAAAAATCTGCAACGAGAGAGCGAGCCGACATTGTCGAAGTTTGTGCGCGTTTAAAAATACGGGATGAGCCCCGCGGGGTAAAAAGGCGAAAAGGAACTCGCTCGCGAGGACAAAAACGGAGCGGAGAAAGAGTTTTAGCGCAGGAGAGAAAGAGAAAAGTGAAAATAAGAAAGAGTCGCGAGAGAGGCAGAGATGCGCACAAAGACTGCTGCTCTGCCGATGCAGAAAAATGAGCACCTATAAGAGGGAGCGCCGGGGGGGAGCGCGAAAGGGAGCGAAAGAAGGAACGAGAAAAAACGAAGAAGATACCTTAAAGAGAGGAAGAAACAGAGAAAGAAGGCACGGAAGGGAGAGAGAGAGAGAGACGATATAGGCATTCGCGAAGGAGAGAGCGAGGTTAAAAAAATCGCGAGAGCCCGAGAAGGCGCGAGAGAGAAGGACTCGAGAAACGCGGCGGCGGTGGCGGACACGCTCGAGGTTGTCGCGATCGAGGGAACGGACGGACGGACGGACGAACGAACGAACGAGCGAGCGAGCGCGCGAGCGAGCGCGCGAACGGAGGAGAGCGAGAGGGCGCATGGCCTTGGCCGCCGCTGCGGGGTAATTCAGTCAAGGTTTCGGCCGATGAACTTCCTCCGACGAGTGGAGGTAGGAGGTGGGTGCCCGGCAGTGGGGGCCGCCCGTCGGCCAATCGGCTCGGCGCTCGGTACAGCGAGACGCCCGGCGATTGGCCGGACTCGCGATGGATCGGCATTGTGCCGGCTTGTCAGTGACCTCCAACATTGAAAATACGATGAACTCGACTGAACTACCCGCGCCACTCCTCCCACCTTCCCTCATACTCGCTGATGGTGTCTCGGTTCCTCCCGTGGCTCTTGGTGTCGCTCGCTCTCTGTCTGATTGGTGCTAGGTAGTAGCCAGAGCGTAGACACTGTAGACGAAAGCTCGAGACTCCGAGGCAGTGCTCGGCTAAGAGCCCCTTCCACCGTTGTCTCGTGTGCTGCCTTGCTTGCTGGCTCTCAAGTCAGGCAACGGGGTGCACCGCACCGCCGCCGAGGCTCCAGGTAACCCACACGCGGCAGCACCAAACCCGAGTCAGAACAACTTGAACCTCCCTCGAGCGAAGACTCACTTTCACTCTCATTCGCTCGGCTAGGCTCGTGCGTCCGAACGACTCAGGTTGCCGGTTTCTATAAGCTCGCCGATTCTCGCCGGTTCGCCGCAGATCAGCGCGGTACTTCGAACGAATCGAACACGCCGCTCGCACAGATTGGTTTATCGTGACAGTGATGTTTTTCGCCAAGTGGTGCTACTGATTGCTGCTACGCACCCACTCACTCAGTGACTGTTCATCAGTGAATCCAGGATTTTTAACAAATGTTGGACAGTGCAGTGTTTACTACTATATCATGGGATAATTGCGAAAGATTCAGTGTGATTGAATTAAACGTGTGAAGTTTCTCTGAGAGAGAGAGACAAAGAAATAAACGAAAGAAAACTTGGCAGATGTCGAGGTAAACGCAGTGCAGTGAAGTGTCTAGTGTAAACAGGATTCATCGCGCGAGTCGCGAATTTCAGTCGAGAATATGATGATCTTAGCTCCAGACAGCAGCATGCAAGGCTCCGTACCGGTCCACTCGCCGGAGCCCCTGTCTCCAATGTCGAGCATCTCCACGTTCAGTCCGCGAATGACCGACCTTCCCAAGGTACCCTTCTTCGGCTCGGGAGTGACCAACCCTTATCACGCGCCTCAAATGTCGCACATCAACCCGAACATGCCAACGATGGACTCGACGGTCTCCTCAGCGAGATCGGAGCCGGAACTCAACATAGGTATGCGAATCTAGGTGTATTTTTAGATCACGCGAGTATACTACGCCGGGACGTATGACGCGTGTAGTAAAAGTCATTCATGGGCCGACAATGGAGATGAATGAGTTGGTTAAGGAGAAAAGTCTTTTCAGAAACGGACAGAAGCCCAAGAACTCGTCGGTATTTTCATCAATTATTCAAACTTGTTGCTTACGAACGATATGCCCGTTTACCCGCGATTCGCAGTCATTGACGGTTTAGCGAATGCGAAACTATGAATGAATTGCGATAAGAGGAAACACGCTGGTATATATGCATCACCGTTGTTAAGTTTTGCGTAATGTCAAATAAATTATGATTTTCGTGCTTCTCGATTCTTGTGAATGACCTTCAGATCAATTCTGAATAATGCGTTTCATTGTCGTATAGAATTAACTATAGCAAATTACGTTGAATTATTATTGTTTAATTAATGAATCCCTCGAACTATTTCCAACTATTCTTGAAACAATCATTTTTAACAAAAAAAAAAAAAAAAAAAACATTTTCTTTTTCCTTGAGAAATGTCGAAAATGTTGAGATTCAAGGAATCGTTTCGACATTTTGAATGACATAACATATTTATGTAAATCTAAATCATGAATAATTCATTAGCTTTTTTACGAGAATGAAATTCAGAATTCAATAATATGAACGAAGGACAAGAGGTTTGTTTTCCAAACAAGTGTTCCATTTTCAAAAACACCTTTATTACGGGTCGTAAAATATCAGTTTTTGAACGAGTAATCTTCTGTTTACGTAATGAACGCTCATTTGTGTTTTTACAATTGCTAATTTACGTTTCTACGAATTTACGTTTTTACAAATTTGCGTCTTTACAAATGCCATCCGTAGTTTTGCAAATACGAACGGAATTGGAGCAAAATGAGAAAACGTTCGTTGTTTGGCATAAATCTTTGATAAATGTTTTTCTACAAATTTACGCAATGAATGATTAGTTCAAGGATTTTTAAATCAAATTTATAAATAACTCGTTATATTTATAATAGGAACATTTGTATTTTAAAAAGTTACCTTACGAAGAAATTAATTTACGAATAACTTTCCGCTTTTTGGAAATTGGAATTGTCAAATAAACAATTGCCGATTTCGCCAACGATAAGCATTAATCGTGAAAATGAAAATTCAACAAGATAGTAGAAAATAAAATCAAATAAATAAAAAAATAAAATAAAAATATTTTTATAAAGTATGATTTTTTTTTTGCATTTTATGAATGACATCCATACATTCACTGAAGATTCATTCGTTTAAATGAAAAATTATGAAAAAAAAAAACGAAATAAATTATTAAAACAAACGAAAGGGAAAAAAACGTAAAATTCTTTCGCGTTTTCCAAATTTAATATGAATTCATACGGAATCATTTTTATCGCTTTTCTACAGTTATCATTTTATACAAAAATACGATAATGACGATAAAACACAAATGATCGATTTGGATCGATAAAACGTGTATGGCACTATCGCTTCATCCGTCAAACCTTTTTTTTTTTTCATCGCGACAGTGACATTATTTCGACGAAATGTAAACAAACGTTACGACTCCGACGTAACTCACTGGGGAGTGAAAGTGAAACGATCGAAACGCGCTTCTTCGCGAATCTCGACGTCGTCGGGCACGCCGCTAATTGTTTTTTCCGGCGGCGGCGGCGGCGGCGGCACGAGAAAGGTGGAGGCGATTAAAAGCGCCAGTGAGCTCGAACGAATCGGGTGCCGTGACAGCCCGAGTGAAAGCAGAAAGTTGTAACAGCGGTGCCGTAACTGCTGCCGCCGCGCCGGAGAAAGTATTCTTCTTTCTCTTCCCCTTTACTTGTATATATGTATATCTCCCGCGATACGCGTGCACGCCGCGCGATATCTCGATGAAAAGTCGACTATCCGATTTATGGCTATTTTGGCAGGTCGACTTGGTAAAAGTAACTGGTAACTTTTACCCGTTACCAAAACGTAATTCGTAACTAGTAATGAAAAAAAAAAGAATAATATAAAAACGAACGACATTTATTATGCAAATTCGTATTTAAGCGTAAGATGATTTTTAAAAATTGATTGCCATTCCGTTTTAATGATTATACGATTTTTTATGTGCAGAATTCGACGGAACGACGGTTCTATGTCGAGTTTGCGGCGACAAAGCCTCCGGATTCCACTATGGAGTTCATTCCTGCGAAGGATGCAAGGTGAGTGCCACTTACAAATGTTTTCTTTTTTCGACCTTTGAAAGAGAACTTCGGCATTGTCAGCGAACGATCGAACGGTGTTCGGCCCATATATATATCTGACATTTGAATACTTTTCTGTGAATGCTCGAAACTTTGCAAGTTCGCGCTGATTGGTGTAATCTTTCATTATTTCCATCGGTCAAGTCCTTTCATTAATTCTTCCATAAATTGTAGTATAATGTTACCGCCATACCAAAGACAAAAGTGATTTTCAGCAAATTAGCGGATAGACGTAATTTAATCGTTCAAGTAATCAGATACAAACGTAAACGTTGCGTTTATTATATATATTGCGTCTGAAAGTGAAAAATGCAGGAAATGCATTCGCGATTTATTGTTTTGTCTCGGCTTTTATATTGAACGTGATTTTAATATAAAAGGATTCGATGTGTCGACAAACCATTGTTTTAGTTTTGATCTAGTTTCAATGAAATAATTAGTGTTCAAGTAATTAACCGTTAAACTTCGTTTTTATAACACTACTATGTCAGAAACTTGTATTTCAGGCAGTGTTTTTGGTGCCAAATTTTCGGCATGCAAAATTTAAAATTCATTAAATGGTTTGTTTTTCATTGTTTACAAAATTAAAAATGTTAATTTTCTTCACAAGTTACGATGGAAAAAATGCAAAGTTTTCAAAGATTTCAGCGCAAACGAACGCGTGGCAAGGTTTCACTTTCGCTTTCCGTTTTCCTATAAAATGTCGCGAGACTTTCATTCGTTTACGAAAGCGTTCGATCGCTGAAAAATGATATAATAAAAGATAAAGCTTTATAGTCGAAGGAAAAAAGAGCATGCCAGAAAAAGGAATTCCGCCGGATGAAATTCAAGCGCCGAATAAAAAAAGGCACCGAAGGCCGGAGCGGCCGAAACGCTGACAGTGCCGAAGCAATTCGTGGGACGGCAGAAGGCCAGGAAGTGAATGTCGGTATATAAGTGTTATTTTCAAGGCTGCGAAGCTATCGACCGCGCTTACACGGGGATGGGGGGGGGGGGGATGTACATCCGAGTTTCTTAGCCTTCGAACGCGCGGAAATCTCGAGGAAGTCAAGGCCCCCGAAACTCGTTTCTTCGCGGCTAACCCGGTAGTAATTAGGCATCGAAATTCGTATTTGTCTTTCACTTTCTACGGCGAGTCGGTTTTTTTTCGATCGGTACAGCTTCGTCGGGTACGCGTACCGTAACCGGAATCACGATCTTGGCTTAGAGACGTTTCATCATTTGACTTTTGTGGGACAAATCCTTGAAATGAATCATTCTGGGAATCGTATGGACAAATAAATCGAAAGTTACTCTCGAAAGTATGACTCGAAACAAAGACTTACATAAAGAAATCATTCATTCGATGATTTCAAAAATTGCTCCGTTCGGCAATTCGAGTCATTCCATCATTGAGCAATTTCAAACAATCATTTATAATGATATGGTTCTAAATCATTAAAACTAATAATTCGAAAGAATATGATAAGAAGGCACGAACAACATACTCTCGAAAGATTAGAGTCCAACGAAAATCATAAAAGAGAAAATCCCAAAATCGAATAAAAATATTTATGAAATTTTTTTTTTTTTTTTTTTTTTTTTTATTTTCGTTGGACTCCAATTCGAACATCGGTAACATAAAAAGTAAGCGCGCCATTTCAATCCATCATAAGTACATGAAAGATCACTCGAAAAAAATCGCACCGAATCCCCACAAAATGTAGCCATTGTCCATCTGAGCCGCAAAAAGTAAACCGATACCAGAGTCGCGATCTCGAGTTACCCGGAAATTCGGTCGACGATTTTTTCTTTGTTTTTTTTTTCAATTTTTTTTTTTTTTTCAAGATCCGTCCAGTAGTAAGCGACACACAATGGGGAGGAGGTTGCGTAAGGCGTAAAATCATGTGGCGAATTTTCTCAATGGCCCTCTGCCCTGACGAGGGTGCGCGATTTGCGGCAGGTATAAGCGATTTTTGCCCCCGGATTTCGAGCAATTCGATGGCCCACATTATTCGTGGTCGACGGACCGCGACGGTGAACGGAATGAAAATATTTTGGATCCCGTCCAATGGAACTAATTTTACCTTCGAATGACTCAGGGATGCATTTATATTTTTACCTTGAGATGAGTCATTGAGATATTTCGGCGGGTTTTCGCTCATCTTCTTTATACGGGATATATCAACCAGGAAATTAAATTTGGAGCTTTGTTCCGCGCTTATTCGAAACCTACTCGTTCCTCTGTCAATAAGAAATGAAAATTTTCCATTTTTAGTTTAATCGTTCCGACGTTATTCCGAAAGTGAAACTTCATCCCTTTCTGAGACACGAATGATGAAAAACTTGAAAGTCATCAGGAATAATTTCGAATTCATAAGAACCTTTTTTATTTCCGCCGTCAGACAATGTATTACTTTCGACAATAGGTTCCTATTTTCTCGAGTCAACTTTCGGATTCGTATTCAGCGCGCCGTACCCCTTTATCCTAAAAGGGTGCAGTTTATACGAAAGGGGCATCATACGGCATGGCAAGCAAAGGTCCCCGCTCCGTTCAAGAGCGCGAAGGAAAACGAAACCGGAAACGACTATGTGCTTGACACACTATTTGAGAAACGTGTCCAACGCGTACGTGCGTTACGCACGCATTGTTCTCCGAAATATCGAGACGCTCGAGTCGCTCGATCGCCTCGAACGCTTCCTCGGCGAACGAAAGATTAAACGATTAATCGAATTAACTAGCGCTAACTCGATCAATCAGAGTTCCTTGATAGATGTATATACTTTCTCTCGCATTCAATCCGTCGCCTTATCGTCAGATTTTAACGTGCAATTGTGCACATTTATATCCCCGCTTTTATTTGTCGTGCACTTCGTTTTGTCCCTCTCTCTCTCACTCTCTTCCCTCCTTCCTTTGCTCTCGCTAATTTTCTCTCCTCTCCCACCCCGTCGCGCTCGAGTCGAAGGCCGCGAGCGAGGAGTCAACGGCCTCGTGGTCTTCGTACTAGCGCCAGTAATGGGAGTGGGGCGGAGGGGGCGACGGCGCGAAAGTCGAGTGGGGAACCCACTATACTCGTTGAATCGTTTCGCAGAGAGCGCCACCGCCCCTCATACGCTGGTTACCCCACCACCGTCCTTTTCGCGCGATTCACTTGCCACCACCACCACCGCGGATTTTTCGATCCCACCATCGCGCCAGATGCGGCAGATCGCGTCGATCGCGCGGCCCGCAGATCTCGCTCGACTTCCGAGGAGCGCCGATCACTCGTGGAGCTTGCGTTCCCTCAGCATGGGGTCGATTCCATCTTTAGGCCAATGATTTCGATTGATATTTGATTTTTTATGCAACGACGATCGACTGAGTCGAGATTATTGGGTCATTAGGTAAGATAAGGTTGAATAAAAGTCAATTTTATTGTTATCAATGACGCATTTAGGGTCCGAAAGTTTACGATTCAAATTTTTCGTCAACATCAATGCAACCCTAATGATAATGTGACGTTTTATTATTGTCGCATTAATGGTATTATTCATATCTTCAAAAAAAAAGTCGAAATGCCGAAAGAAGGAAGAAATAAATCTCCTCGACTAATGTTGGTCAACTTTCCACTGTGAAAGAAACCGAAATCCTAAACAAACTTTCCGTGAAAAAATGCGAATTTCCACGACGTAACATCAAACCGGTGCCGCCGCAGCCGTCGTCGCCACATCTGACGATGCGCTCGACCACTTTCGATCCTTTCCGCTCGGGGTTCCGATTTCGCGCGGCTCATTGTCCGCCGGCGTCAATTTCCATAGCGGAAAGCCGCCGGTGAAAGAGAGACAGACCCTCCGTGTGGCGGGAAGTCCCGCAGTGCCGGTGCAAAACAATATGACGCAAAAGAGAGCGAGCCGTCGATGAGGGAAAGGGGGGGACACGGGCAGCGCTAAGATCAACGAAAGTGCTCGCAACAGGTCGGCAGAGAAAGCCTATACGAAATGATTCCTACCCGGGCCGCATGCAAGTAGGGAAAGCAAAATTGGGCCGAAACCAGTTGGTGGCGCTCCGCAGGTAGTTTCTGCCACCCAGAATTTTGGCCATGCCTTTTCGGAGCATCTTTTTACTTTTTCTCAAATTAATCTTGCCTTTAACTTTTTCCATTTTTGGATTTAGGTTTTTGATGCACCGCGTCGTATTACTTCTGGCATCTCCGAGAACATGTTGTCCAATTAATCCTCGCCATACTACAACATTTCTAACTTTGTTTAAAACTTTGGTTTCTCTCCGAGAATTGTCAGCCATGTAAATATCTTTCCATTTAATTCGACGTTAAGGAAACACATTAATAATTAGTCCCAAATCTGTGCCCCATTTATTAAAACAAGTTGAATTCGAGGAATTTAGATCGATTACATCTACATATGATATCCACCAATTTGTAATTATTATAATATTGCGTTTAGATATTACTAACGTCTTCTTGACTAGGTCGAAACTTGGATCGCGGAAAGAATGATTAGAAACATTTGACGGAAACAATTATTATATATAGTGGTTTAAAGTTACCAACAATGATTCAAAACAACGAGTTCGAGTCAGTAAATTTCGAGGAATCCCGACCATTGCTGAACACACAAATCGTCTATTTACGATCACTTATCTGAACCGTAACTTTAGTAGTCTCTCGGTGAGGGTTTGACAGTCTCCGCTTGACTAGGTCAGAACATGTAGGGCTGAGTCGGTACATTTTTTGGGGGTTTATGTTTTTTTGTTCCGGCATCTCTCTCTCTACCACTTTTTGTTTCTCCCTTTTTGTCTCTCTCATCTTTTCCAAAGAGTCCAAAGCGACCTAGCCTCTAGCGGGTAAAGCATTTTATGTTACTGGAAGAGGGGCCCGTGGTAAGGGAAGAGAACGCGGAAGAGTCGTTGGGTATCTTTAAGACTAGGTCGCTCGGTCGCACTACTGTTGTACTATTTTACTATACCGGCGTTCGAGCTACCGCGATAGCTATGTGGTAGGCAGTTCTCGCGCGCAAACTCTCATGGTCGCTCTACCGACCCATACTTGGCTCGTTGCACTTGCAACGAGAATCGACTCTCGGCGCTCTCAGCGGCAACGACTACGAACTCTCCGGAGAGATTTATCGGTGGCGTTTGGCCCTAGGATACTTTCCATCGGTATATCGGAAATCGCCCGAGATAATCGACAGTCGAAGATGAACCCACGATGTCGATGATTCCTTTCCTCCTGCTAAAAATAAACACACACACACACACACACACACACACATTAGGGCGCGGCTATTTTTGTACGCTGCAGTGTTGTTGACCTAGCTTTTTTTTCAGAAAAGGACGACACATGAGTTTATACAGTTGAAAGGACCTAACCTTGCCTAAACTTTTGTTTATTTTACTCGTCCAAAACGATTCTCTGAAAAAGTCGCATGTGGACTGCAGCGGACTATCGTCCGATCGGGGTTGTCGTAATATCGCCTTCAATGAATCAACGAAATCGACAGTAATTGCCACCATTACCGGAAACGATATAAGAAAGGTTTCGTCACTTTCAGAAATTAATAGGTGAACCTGCCGAAGTCGCCGCATCATTTATTTGTCACTCGTGTAAACAAAAACGATGTTGTTCGATAGTGGCATTGCTGTAAGGCAGTCGAAAGGACTCGTCGAATCGATAGACTTCTTTCCTTCCATATAGCGGATCATTCGCGGTTGCACGTACATGTAGTCGCGCTTTTTCCGGAACGGGGTTGAAATCGGGCAAGGGGTGCATTACCCTCCGGTCGTCGACCCGCGAGCCAGTTACGTCACACGGTTATCCCCACTGCTCTCCCACCTCCTTTTCTCTATCTCTCTCTCTCTCTCGCGGTGCCCCCACCCCCTTCTCTCTTTCTCCCTGTCCCTCTCTCTCTATCTCTCTCTATATATCTCTCGTCACTTTTAATGTCGTAACGAGTCGTGATCTCATTTTCATTTGATTGCGCGGGTATTTCGGTACTCGGTGCAGGGGTTACTGACCCCAGCGAGTCTACTTTAGATTCGGGTCAGCCGCTTATTATTGTTGAAGGTATACTAACCGAGAGCAGTATCTATGTAAAACCACTCCTGATAACGCATGGTGGACTCTTCGCTCCTGCGCAATTGCTTAAAAAACCTATATTCTTTTTGATCAGCAAACAATTTGTTATTATTAATCATAATTTCTTTAGAGTCATTAGAAACGGAAGTTGGAAAGGTAATTGTAAATGATGATCGAAATGATGACTTCAAATAACAATTCGAGATAACGATTAATAACGACGATTGAAAATAACAATTGAAAATGATAATTGACAACGGTGATTCAATGCAATGATTCGTAACAAGAGAATGAGACATTGAAGTAATGTTTCGAATAATCGATTCATAAATACTATTTCCTTCAGCCTGCATGAGTATGAGAAATTAGTATTTTTGCGATAAAAAAATGCTTTGAAAAAAAAAAAAAAAAATCAGAGTAACGATCGAACTTTGCTCGCTCCACTTTGCCGATTTATCATCGAGTGATTAGCATACGATCCGGCGATCTACCGATGCGAATCGCGGTTCGTCGATCGCGATACGGCCTGCAACCGTCGGCGCTCTCTCTCTTCCCGTCGCTCCCTCTCTTTCTCTCCTCGTTCCCTCGGTTACGGGCGACAAAGTTGTTGCAAATGCATTCATCGGAGAGACGCGCTTCGAATCCCGGACGACTAGCGAATTCTTGGGGTCGGCTAAACGCCGCGGTTAATGCCCTCGGGCGAACGAGCGAGCGAGCGAGCGAGCGAACGTTGTGCCGTTGTGGTATCTCTCGCGTCGCGCATGCGCAAGCGTTACGTACGTCACCGTTACTCCGTTTCGTTCGCGCGCCTCCCACCCTCAACCTGGCCACCCACCCAACCCCTCCCGCACAACGTTCACCTCCCCCTGGCCCTCCGCGCACACCTCATACCGCGGGGCTTTCCTGGCCTCCTCCCTCCCGGTAGCGATCGCACGCCGCGCTCCGGTCGTTGGCCTCGCGACCACCTTCCTCCCTCTCTCTCTCTCTCTTTCTCGCGTGCTCGCACACTCTCGCCGTCACTGTCGTCAGATCTATCCCCTTCCACTGAATTTTTGCCTCTCTGTCTCTCCCTCTCTCTCTCTCGTACGCGCAGGCTGCGTTACCGATGCTGCACTGATTCTCTGCACAAATGAAATCCTATTATTATAATACATCGAAGGCTTTATCGGTAAACAGTGCCCGCGCGCGGGCGAATGAGAGAAGTGAATCGCGAGCATCGGTTCGAAACGACCTGGTTCGTCCTCCTTTGCTTTTATTTTTATGGATCTTGATTTTACGAGAGTAGTCCGTCGATAGTGACTGCCGAGGTGTTTGAAACGTGAAACTCGGCTAGTATTTTGGGACACGGAGTTTTCCAGAATCTTTTTCGGGTCGACTACGAACGAGCCTGGAAAACATCGATTTTCCCCATTGCAGTCAATGACCGAAATGTTGGTTATACAGCATTCGCCGAGAAACTGACTTTCGTTCTCTCTTCTATGTGTGTGTGTGTGTGTGTGTGTGTGTGTGTGTGTGTGTGTGTGTGTGTGTTTTTGTTCTTTTTTTTTTGGTTGACGCCCTAATTAGTTATTTTTAAGGTAATTTTAATACTTGTCGCTCACGTTTTTTCAAGATCTAACCTTTCCGACGAAGGCTTATTTTAGGCTCTTCTGATTTTCGCACCTTCGCACAATTTCTCTTTCCCTTTGAAGGAATGCAACTCTAGCGAGCGCGGGACATGTCGCATCGAATTTACTTTTAAACTACCATCTCCCTCATAATTGGAGTAATGATGATACACCTCTTTTCCGAGGGCGAAACTCTCATAGAACTTCGGCGAAGAGTCTGCAGAAGCTGCCTTTGTTGACTCTTTGTGCTTTGATTTTTCTTTGGGCGGATCTTTGTTTTGTTTTAATTAATATAAATACGATGAGCGGTGGAACCGGGAATGGATTGAATGAGATAAGAGTATAGTATCGATTAATACAATGTTTCTACCCGTCCACCGACAATTGGAGCATCCCTAATCATTGAACTCCGTTCTTAATTACTTTCCGAAAATATCGGCGCTTTCGACACATTGTTGATCGACTTCTCTCCCCCGAGTAGGTTCGTATTTTCAACGATGACAGGGTCCCGCGAACGAGCAGAGTCACGCAAGTGACCTCCTTTCTTGAAATCGAAGCTTCAAACACAGGAAGAACGTCATGACAACCTTTCTCCCCTTCGTCGTCCTCCCTTTTGCGAAGTTCCACAGGAGGCAACGACATCCCCGTCGTCGCTATAAGGAGGTGAAGGAGGCGGGGAAGACGCGCGAGCGCCTCTCCAGGAACGAAGGTTCGGAACTCGAGGGTAGCGGAAAGGTAGTCGACCTCTGACCCGTTTGGGGGATGCACACACTTTGGAAGATCGATGCACCGTTTCTCCTGCCCTCCCTTCAACGCCCCATTCGCGGAGTTGCCCACCTTTTTACCCGCCACCCACTAATCCCCTTTGCTCTACTGCCTCGCCAGCACCAGAGGGGTTCATCCGGGGTTGCTGCCCTCGTCCGGGCAACTCGCGACGATGGTGCTGCTGCTGCTGCTGACCTCGCTGCTATATACATAATTCACGCGCGTCCAGGCCAAACTCTCCATTACCGAATTGTCATCCATTTGGAACTGTGGTAGCTTTATGATTGTTTACCCGGATAAACGCACTTTAAAGGTGATTTGGAGTTAGATGATGTATTTTATTAGTTTGAAGCAGCGACTCCATAATAATTCGAACCCATAATCCGATCAAAAAAAAAAAAAAAAAAAAATTATGCAATTATTCTTGAACGATAGATTCGTGAAAATTCACCCAAGAAGGTGTCATTAAAACGTTCGAGAAAAATATCTTCTTGCACATAATCGATACTTACAGAAGCCATTTTCGGCGCACTGTTTTAGATGGGACATTAATAAACCCGATCGCACCGAATTCTCCCGCGCATCTCGATATTGGCTGTCAATTATAATCTCTTATTTCACCCCTCTTCACCTTCCATGTTTACCGAGTTTCGTATCTTTCTTATTTCTAGATATGCGATTAATGTTTAATTCTGGGGTCGTCCAAGCTAAAATGTACTTTTGAAGTGGACTTAAAATATGCACGAGTTTGCGAGAAGTCGACGATTCCGTGGTGGAATTATCGCGTTGTTTTTAGTTTGACGTTTAATTTTCCTAATTGACCGATTTACGTTATATATTCATGCATCACTAATAATAATAAGACGATAATAATCGCAAGAGTCTCGTAAATAACAGGGCAAGTCACAAAGTTTTATATTTAGTAATACTTTTCGAATGTTCAATTGTCGATGCTTTGATAATTCTCTTTGAATTTTGTAAGCACTTTCGGTAATTTCTTAAATTTAGTAGATGCTACTTCATCAAGCATAGTTTCAAGGGATTGGACAAAAATAAAAAAAGAAACTTCCGTGCCGTTACGAAGCGCATGCTTGTTACATTATTTTTTGTCCCAATTAATAAACGATGCCCTCCTCGGGATACAAAAGTCTATTGAACTTTGAACTTTTTACGGATTTATAGGAGATTCGTCTCGCGGTAATGTTTCGCTTTAAATAAAACGACGCTTTCGGAACGTTCGACTCGAGTTATATTCAATTAATCACCTGCAAACTTTTTGTAATTATCCAATTAGTTATCCCATGTCGTAAATCATGAATTATAGTTGGGCATGATTTGTTATAAATAAAAATTTTGTTATTCGCGTACTTGATTTTTCGCCATTTTCGAATTCAAGCCTTTCGGCACATCTTTGTTCGAATTTGCCTACAGGAAATGCAGGAGCGCGTAAATGCAACTATCGAATCGTTATCTCCGCGGCCTGGATCTCGTCGAATTTTCCCACGCGACGCGATCTCTCTCTCCCTCTCCGTCTCTCTCCCTTTCAGTGTGTGACCGTCTCTCTCGAGTACGGAAAACTTGCGACCGGGAGGAGCCCGTTGTCCCGCTCGGGTGCCGCGATATATACGCGAGTCGCGTTTCTGCCGCTCGTGACGACTGCGGGAGATGCAACGGTACTTCGCTCTCTCGCGATACAACGTCCGACGTTGAGGTAGGCGAGGTCGCACCTCTGACGTCACGGGGGCCGCCGATCCGCCGGAAAAATGCCAACACCTACATGACCGCTGCATTCGATTAAAAATGACGGCTCTAAATATAGCCGGAAATGCTATACTTCCGGATGTTTCCCCACGGCTCGCGCATTCCGCGAATCCAGCGACCGCTGATAAGCTTCGGTGCCTACATCTCTCCTCATCACGTTTTTTATCAAAATAGAGACTCGTGAAGAAAAAAGAATCGTCCCTTTTCGTCAATTATATACGAACTCCTCTTCTTAGGATCGTTGGAAATTAATTAAAGAACATTTCTCATGCGTAAGCTGACAAAGAGGTTTTTGGCGCGGTTTCCGAAACTCTGAGCGAGCAGAACGCCGCTCGTCGACGTAGTGCCCGTCGACGTCGTTACGTAATCCCGATATTTCTATATATTTCTCTCTCCCCCGTTCGAGCGAGGTCGCTGACCGAGTCGTGGCCTCCCTTTTCCCTGTCAGTGTTTCGTGGATTTCAGGAAGAAAACGAGGTCGTACGTAAAAATACACGAATAGAGAGAAAGGCTCCGTACAACTGGAGCCCCCATTATATTTTCGGAATTTTTCATTATTGTCGATATTGATCAGCACATTTGGAAATCGATCGAGTTTTCCTTTTGTTATTTGTTGTCGAGCGAAATAATAAACAATATATTAAAATTATAACTTGAACTATTAAGAGACAAACAGCTCTTTTGCCGTGTTGTTTATCGCTCTATTTTTAAACGGCGCAATTACAGTTTGCTCGGCATAATTAACAATCGCCGCCAGTAAAAGTCGAAAGTGCGATGACCGTATTACCGGGAAAGATCGTCGCGTTATCGCATGCTGTCCACCGCGTTTACTATCGAGCGTGTGGAGGAGACTTTCGGTCTACTTTTTTTCCCTCTATCTTTCTCACTCTCGGTGCAAGAGCAGAAGCTTTCGCGAGGACCCGTAGTGGGTGGGACGCGATTCGCAGGGACGAAACGAAACGAAACGAAGGAACGTTCAGGAACGTTCGGAGGGCAGAAACCCGTTAGTAGAGCGCTGGCCGGAGCGAGAGCGAGTTATCGGGGGTTGCACCGCGAATCGCGGGTGTGCGCGGGCGCGAGAACGAGGGAGCGAGCGAGCGAGAGATAACGAGCGCTTAAGGAGCGAGCGAGAGAGCGGTCGCGCGCGTAGGGACTCTCACTTTCACGCGGTGAACTGCGGGTGAACGTCCGGGAATTGGGTCAGAGGGCCCCCACCTCGCGCTCGCGCGAGCCAGAGGCAATGTGCCGAGGCTCTATGCTCTCTGTGCTAGAGACCGAGCCAGTCCACAGTCAAGCTCCGCAACAATCGGTCGTCGCCTTTCCGAAAGTCCGAGTGTCACGCGCGAGTCCAAGTTGTTCACTCGACTTACAGTGGGAGAAAGACTGTTGAGAATATCGGTGATGCGATTCCGTAATCGCGAGTGAAAAATTTCGAGATTTCGAGTACATGTTGAACGAATCAGTTGAGAAATATCACGGAAAGACTGAGAGATATATTATTACTTTAGCGTAGGTCGATAGCAAAAGAAAAGAGTGTGTCAGTTGTGCGCCTGGGAATTTTCAAGGCAGAATTAAATGGGGTGTTTGTGCGAATACGATCTGGCCTGCAGCCCGCGACCGGGGAACAATTGTTCCTCGGGTTCGTCGTCCGATAGCGACGGTCAAACTGATGAAGGCTTTGCCGGTGATTCTTCGCAGGGTTTCTTCCGCCGGAGCATCCAGCAAAAAATTCAGTATCGGCCCTGCACCAAGAATCAGCAGTGCAGCATCCTCCGGATCAACAGGAACCGATGCCAGTACTGCCGTCTCAAGAAGTGCATCGCCGTCGGCATGAGTCGTGATGGTGAGTACTACTTTTCATTTATTAATCATTTAGTGTACTTGGCATTTAGTGGTGCATTCTCGTCGTGGATTAGTCGAGTAAATTACAATATGGCACTGATGACGGCTTCATGATTGTTTTGAATAATTTCATTCGAGTCAAAACGCGCGGCAAATAAGCAATACAAGATAATAATGAGTACTGGTATATATTAAAAGAATAATAGTTGATTCATCGAGTTGAATACTTTTACGTTGTCTAATATGCTTTAGGCAATAAGCCCTTTCGTCAGACTGTCCCAGTTTCGAGCAGAATCGTTATTGGTCGAACGAAATTTCCAAGGTTCGAGAAACTCACGACGTTGCTCAATACGCGCGTAATCCGTTGGAGGTCACCGGATGACACCTTATTGCCCTCAGAAAGGCGCCGAATCTTTCCCCTCTACTACTACACGATGGTAGAAAAGCGTTTCGGAAATTTGGGTTGTCAGGGCATCGACCATTTACGCAACTTCGCGACCTCCGAACGCGGCAGAGTTTCGCAACGGGCGAAAGTGGACAGTCGGACATTCGAGAAAGTAACGCCGACTTTTGATTTCTCTGGTCTGATTACCCGAAAAATTTCGATTTTATCAAAATGTCGCTATGCTTTTCTTTTTCTTCTTCATACTCGCCGTTCGTTAGAATATATACAATTGCGTTGAAAATGAAAGAAACATTCTCAAAGACTTCGCTCGAGTTTTTGCGAAAAACAAATCAGAGAAACGACAATTACAAAATTAGCAACAGTGGCGATTTCGCATATATACGGCACTCGGCGGGGTCAATAGACGACGGTCGTCGATCGCCTTGCAAGTGGTTCCGTCCGTAGAAAGAGTACCGCTACGCGCCGCTACGTCCTCGCAGTTTTCCCTCTCCTGTTCGTCCGTCGATCTCTCTCTCCTTCCTTCATTCTCCCACTCGTGATCCCCCACCGAAAATTCCTCCCGCGTCTGCTCGATTTCTTCGCGACTCCCCCACTCGTCGTTTGGCGCGATCGACGATGCGCCGCCGTCGCGTGGCGCTACGATTCTCGCGGAGACCTCGCGAACTTCCATTTTGCTTAACTACCGAGAGATCCCTTCCCCGCCGAAGAGAAGCGATTCTTTCCACCCCCTTTTCACCCTTCGTGACGCACCTGGCGATTATGCTGCGCGCATGCGAGAAGTCTACCGAATTTTAGCGGATGTCGTTGATCGTTTCGCGCCAGTTTTGAAAATGGTGGAAAACATTCAAACACTAGTTTAAAGTTTACTCGTTTATGTAAGTTCAAACATTTTTTTCTTTCTTTTCTTTTTTTTTTTTTTTTTTTTTATCACAAACTGCCTTTACGAACGGATAATAATTGTACGTTAATGTATTCTAATGAAGCGTATTATGCTGTCGGAGAAATCCTCGACGCAAAAATGAATTATCG
The DNA here is from genome assembly GCA_030522945.1 of Trichopria nigra. Taxonomy (NCBI): domain Eukaryota; kingdom Metazoa; phylum Arthropoda; class Insecta; order Hymenoptera; family Diapriidae; genus Trichopria; species Trichopria nigra. The sequence goes on along the minus strand of JAPYZR010000530.1, from coordinate 9,731 downwards.
AAAACTTCATTGACGGCGAAGGCTGAACGAATTGAGCTAATGACGTCGGTCTAATCGAGGAATATATCGTTTCCCGCTCATAGTTAATTCCAACACGATGTAAACACATTGTGCGAAAATCGATAGTGTACCGAGCCGTGCGAAGCTTTCGGGATGATAATGAAAGTGATCGTCGAAGGAAGTCGGGGTAGCTTGGTGGAGGGAATTTCCTACAATCGAATATACGGGGGGGTAACAATCTTGAATTTTTTTTTTTTTTCGTTTGGTATCGATAAACAACGAAAGCGGCGGAGCGAGTCTGCCTGCCTGCGCGTGGTACAGGACGGAGAAGACCCGTCGTATATAGTCGTTCTCTTGCCGACACAAGCGCGCGTCGTGTTCACGTGTATATAGGTCGGTCGGTATACGCCTCGCGCGGCTATCGCTGAAACCAAGTTCAAGGCCAAAGGCTCGGCAAAGGCCACAATCGCGCCGACCGGAGTGGGAGTCGTTGATGTGCCGAATAAGTGGGGGGCTGTTGAACGTCGACTCGCGGAACGTCACTCAGTCGACGGTGATGCTGTCTCGCGCTTGCACGCGTCGCACCGTCGTTCCCGCGCCTTATAATTCATGATCAGTTCGGAGTGACTCGTCACTCAGTCAAGTTGATAGTTAATCGAGTTTGTCATTTCGGGAATTATACTTGTACGATCGACGAACGCTCTTATAGAAAGTATATTCGCTTTATACCGTACATCATCCATGTGAGATAAATACTTTGAGTGAATCGTGTCAACACTTTTTCTTACTTTTTTTTTCTTTCAATCGAGTGTGAATAAAACTTTGTCCGCGAAGCGGAATACACACACGCTCTCATGCCGATCGTCATGGGAGACGAGTTACCGATCCTCAAGGGGATTCTTAATGGAGTCGTCAATTACCACAATGCACGTAGGTGTTCTTTACGATTTAACGGTGATCGATAATCTCGGATTAATTTGTACTCGCGCTCCTTTCAACAAAATTCCCGCGTGTTCGTGCCGTTTGCGATTTTTCCGCGTTGACGACCACGTGGGTGCTCTTCGGACGGAAAGCAGTAGTGCTTCGCGGACGACGCGCCTCTTTCTTGGGCCTTTGTCAGTGAAAGCTAGTACTTTCACCGCTTTCAACCTCGCTTTCGTAAATCGATCGGGATCTTTTTCGCGCCCGTAGAAAACCGATGTTGAGTTAAGACTCGAATCTCTTTCCGCGTCACGCGATTGCCACACCGATGGCCATCGCGTATACGAAGGTCCCGCGGAGACCTTAATGAACGCCGCATGAATCACCCTTCATGCTGTCATTGCTCCAGATTTTGCATTAGCTACGCTGGGAAATTTCGTTCCCGACAATAACTGTTTTGTTCGTCAAACTGCCAATGACATATACAAGTCGTCGTTTTCGCTCGATCGTTTTTGCATGAAACTAAACAAGTGTTCGTAGTCCTTTCTGGAAGGACAGGAAATCCTCGTCCTTTATTTCTGGCGGAATGGCAATGGACGCAAAGACCTTGCTTGAAATTTTAAAGGACTATGAATGCAAAAGTAAAATGTGTGTTTCATTCAATGTTCACAATTAAACAATTCCGTGTCTCGTTTATGTTACAGCGGTACGATTCGGTCGGGTGCCGAAACGTGAGAAGGCCAGAATTCTGGCTGCCATGCAGCAAAGTTCCCACACCCGATCTCAGGAAAAGGCAGTAACAGCAGAGCTCGATGACGAGCAGCGTCTTCTCGCGACGGTCGTTCGCGCGCACTTGGACACGTGCGACTTCACCAGAGACAAAGTCGCGCCTGTCCTCGCGCGAGCGCGGGAGACTCCGAATTACACTGCCTGTCCGCCAACTCTGGTGAGTAATCTGGCGTTAGTTTTTCTCTCTTTCCTCCATTACGTAACGTTCGCTTTAAAATTTCGCGGGATTTTTTATTTTTTTTTTTTTTTTTTTACAAATTTTACGTCAAGTTTCTTGAAATTTTATTTGCGGAAATGTCGTGGACAATACTAGATGACCTCTAGTATTGTCGTTTCCTTACGTCTCGGAGAGAGAAATAAGGAAACGAGATCCGAGGTCGTCTAGTTCATGCTAATAAGACACACGCATTCCTTCGTATATTTTCGGTTGTGATTTTTTGCCCCAAAACAGAATACCAATTTTTTGCACAATAACGAATAATGATTTGTTCATTTATTGTTACAGGCATGTCCGTTGAATCCTAATCCGCAACCACTAACTGGTCAGCAGGAATTGTTACAAGACTTTTCCAAGAGGTTCTCACCGGTAATTCGTAATGTTGTGGAGTTCGCGAAACGTATTCCTTGTTTCGGTCTATTGGCTCAGGACGACCAAGTGACCCTTCTTAAAGCGGGAGTTTTTGAGGTACTGTTGGTCCGACTGGCCTGTATGTTCGACGCACAGACCAATAGTATGGTTTGTCTGAATGGACAGGTGTTGAAACGGGAGTCGATACATAACAGTAGCAACGCGCGATTTTTGATGGATTCGATGTTCGATTTTGCTGAGCGTGTGAATGCTTTGAGATTATCTGACGCCGAAGTCGGACTGTTCTGTTCCGTAGTGGTGATTGCAGCCGACAGGCCTGGATTGAGGAACGTTGAACTCATCGAAAGAATGAACCACAAATTGCGCAACGCTTTGCGAACGGTGCTCGCTCAGAATCATCCCCAAAACCCGGACATTTTACGGGAGCTTATGAAGAAAATTCCGGATCTCCGAACTTTGAATACATTGCATTCCGAAAAGTTACTCGCTTTCAAAATGACCGAGCAACAGCTGCAGCTGCAAGCCCAACAACAGGCGCAGCACGCTGCATCTACTCAACAACATTGGCCTATGGATGAGGATTTACCCACAGCCTCTTGGGGATCCGCTTCCGATGTAACGCTCGACGAAGCCGTAAAAAGTCCCCTGGGTAGTGTGTCCAGCACGGAAAGCACCTGCAGCGGCGAAGTCGCTGCTCTTACCGAATACCATCAAGTGGCACCAGCCAGTGGTCATCACGCGTCGAGCGCGCCCTTACTGGCGGCAACCCTCGCTGGTGGTTTGTGTCCGCATCGTCGGCGCGCTAATTCCGGTAGCACGAGTTCCGGTGACGATGAACTCCACCGGGCGAGTCTTGCGAAGACTCCGCAGCCACCGCAGTGTCCGCGTTTCCGCAAGCTCGATTCGCCCAGTGACAGCGGCATCGAATCCGGCACTGAAAAGCCCGACAAACCCGCGAGCAGCAGTACGAGCAGTGCCCCAACGAGTGTCTGTTCGAGTCCGCGATCGGAAGACAAAGAAGTAGAGGACATGCCAGTTCTCAAGCGCGTTCTACAGGCGCCTCCGCTTTACGACACGAATTCCCTGATGGATGAGGCCTATAAACCGCACAAGAAGTTCCGTGCTCTCAGGCAAAAAGATAGTGCCGAAGCTGAACCTGCGGTAGTCCAACAAACCCAATCTCAGCTTCACCTTCACCTCACCTCGCCACCTACGAGAAGTCCATCCGCGACATTGCAACAATCGCAACAACACCCTCATCACCAACCGCAACACCTCCAGTGTACGCAAACGACGAGTCTTTTGAGCAGCACTCATTCGACGTTGGCCAAGAGTCTCATGGAATGCCCAAGAATGACTGCCGAGCAATTAAAACGTACCGATATTATTCACAACTACATCATGAGAGGTGATGCGACCCCACGGTCTCCTACCATCTCGCCATCGCCTGCGGAACAGTGCGCGTCGACGACGACGATGACGGCCCGTTCTCCACAAGGATCTCAAGGCTTGTTACAGTGCGCGACTTCTGGTTATACCTCGGTATCCAGGTGGCCTGCAACGTCGGTCATAACGACGACGACGGGTGCGAGGCAACAACATATACAACACCTACATCAGCAACAACAATCTCCAGAATATATGATGCTAGCGAATTCCCCCGCTTCCTCTCCGAGGTACCTGTCCGCGGCAGCGACGAGTAGTACGAGCACGAGTCCGCGGCCGACCTCAAGCACCGCGGCCACCATCGTGCTCTCCGGCTGTCAGAGTAACATGATGGAACTTCAGGTAGACATTGCTGACAGTCAGCAGCCGCTTAACCTCTCGAAGAAGTCGCCGTCCCTGTCGCCGAGGCCTCTCGTTGGACAATGCAAGGCTTTATCGTTGGAAGCGTAGTACTAAAGTTGCTACTTCGGACTTAAGCCTCATCGTTACGAAGATAAAAAGTGCCAGGACGCTCTGAGCGCGTGAGAAACCAAATAATTTATTATTTAAACAAATTAATCGATAATAATCGCGCGTCGGAAAAGGGTGGTGGAATGGAAAAAAAATAGTAGAAAGAAAGAGAGAGGGACAATGGGTTCGATGCGCGGCGAATATTTCGAATCGACAAAATCCGGATCGAGAAAGTGAAATCGAAAATGCAAAGTTGAGACAGTGTGGAGAGTTTCGGGTCGGACACTCGCGAGAAAGGAAAAACAGTGCCGGCTCCGTGGAAAGTGAAAGCAAAATGGAACAAGTGCCGCGTTAAGGAATCCATCTGATCTCTCTCCGCCTACCTACGTACCAGCCTACCATCATAATGATCGTCATTAAGCAAAAGTCTAGAAACTAACTTGCAGCACTAGTGAGGAGAAGAAAGATTAAGCGCGCCCTCACGGGCGTTACAGAATTTAATAATCTATTACATGTGATAATCATGGAAATCGCGCATTTTGTACAATATCCACCTCATTCATCAATCATTTATTCTATTATAATTATCGAATATTCTGCAAGTAATTAATATTATTGTAATTTCTCGTAAGTTATAGCGTAATCGTATAAAACATAGTCTTTAAAAATATAGTCTTGCATGTATGTACGTGTGAATGTATGTACGTCCGTGTATGCTAGAACGAGTGAGCGAGTCCTGATGAATGAATGGAACGTGCGCAAACGAGTCGGGGCAATTTCGATGACCTACGTCGAGCATTATTCGCGAGTTTCGTCGCATGAGACTGAACGGCCCGCCGCGGCGGCCTCTCCTTTCCCGTATCTCCCCCCCCCCCCCCTCTTCCCTCCCTTCGCACACAACTTGAAAAGTTTGCCGTTGTTGGAAGAGCGAAGAAGCTGTATCATCATAGAAGCGACGTGTCTAATATCGTATTTTAGACTTCGTAGTTGTAAATCGTGTAAACACAATTATTGATGTATTGACTAAAAATAATGGTCGAAAAAAAGTGTCGGCCCGAGAGAACGAAGCGAACGTTGGCAAACGTTGCCAGAAAAAATGTTGTATATATAGTAGTCTTGTTAAGGTTAGATCTTTAAAAAATAAAACACGTAGGAAAAGACTTACGAGTTGTAAAATTCTACAAAAGAGAAAGAGAAGCGCGGCGGGTCGCCGCCGATGTGTTGTTCAAGACGCCCGCCTTATCCTCATTCATTTTCATCGTTGAAAGTCTTCACTAAAAACAATAGTCGCAAAATTGGTCATGTCGGAAAAAGAAAAATTATGTAACGCGTTCTCCAGTTCCGGAAACGTACCTTTGCACATCGCGCAGTAGAGAACGTCACACGCAGTTATAATAAGGTACTACTTAACCCAATCGATGTATTTATCTTACTCGGAATCATTCCCGGTTCGTCGCGCGCGCCAATCGTGCCCGACGGATCGAAGAGATTCGGAACGTGAAGCAGAAAAGCCTCGAAAGTCCCCCCTCTGGATACTCTCTTTCTCGTATATTCCTATGTTTCTTGTCCCCGACCAACCGCGCGGATCCGACCGAATGCTCTTAAGGATGAATTAGAAGCATACAGAGTCAAAACAATAAAGTCCGAATCGTCGAGCAGTCTTTATTTGATTTTAGCATTTCACTGATTTTGTTCAAATTTAAAAGCGGCAAAAATTGCCATTCAAATTACAACTTGTTGACCGATGCCTATGAAAATACAAATATTAGAAATGATTAATTCGGCCTCATTTGATTTGAGTGTATTACATCCAATTCATCCTTAATTTCCCCCGAAGTATACCCATCCCGTGCAGGAAAATCTAGCGTTGATATCGTCGTATACTGTTATGCATAAACTACACATAATGATTATTATAGTAAACGATACATAAAGTATGATATATTTCTCTATCCATTAAGGAGGAACGACTACAGATACAGAAGACACGAGCGCTAATTTGAACACGCGACACATTTACTCCGTCATACCCATACCTTACACGAGCACTCACATCTTACATGTACACGCGGAACACACCGACACACACAATTGCGAAACAAGTGTAGACGTACGAGTTATACATGTGCGCGCGAGAGAAAATTGGAAGACACGTTTGTTGTTTTCTGGCGAGGAATCTAGAGGCAAAACGAGAGGTATACTCCACGCAAATATACAAATACAGCCCCGCATATTGCCCAGTGAGCACGTCATTTTGTACGCTTGGGAGTTGTGAGGTCGTCTGAATAAACATTGTCTGGTGAATTATATATCAATTTTCTTCTCATTTATTACCGTCGAAACCAAAAACTTTTCCTTCCATTGTTATAACTTATTCTTACATACCAAGGATTTTACGAGCTTTCCTATACGGCAGCCGATGAAGATGTTTTCTACGAGAATCCCATTGGATCTATTCGTTACATTAAAAACAAATTCTGCATTCTCGATTTTTAATTGATTAATAGTTTTATCGAAAACCAGCGAGCCATTTTTATGAAATAATTTAAAATTAATGGAAGAAGAGTAAACAATTCGAAGGAGTTCCTTTTTATTCCATTTCGTTTTTTCTGATCTTGTCGCCAAAAGCAGCACGTCGTAACTCAACGTTCTCATCGTTGGTTTGGAGCTCTTGCTGATTAAGTCGTTTCGTGGATCGTATATTTCTTCGGTGATTTGAGTTCTACAAAGAAATGAATATTTTTCAACAAACGAAGATAGATTCTTATTAACAAACTAATTAAACGCAACGGTTAAATGTTAATGAAAATTAGTAACTAAGACTTCACCATTATATCGCGACTTATACACAGTATTCACAAAGTATACATTTACGATAGCTGAATTGTCGAATATTGCAATTGGTAATGGAATGTTGTTCTAGACACTGATTGGTAAAAAAAAGTTGAAATTTTATTTTTTTTTTATTTTTTTTTTTTTGGCATTATTGTTTGCGCAGAACGACGTAAAAGTTGGCTGACTGATAAGAACATTCGTCCTTGAACAACGCGTTATCGCATTTTTCGCATCACACTTCCCGGATTTTGTTATCTGGTCCTTGGATTAACCGTGTTTTAATGTCGACCGTGAAACCGCTGCAATATTCGTAGTTCGTGTATTAAGGAGCGGTGAGCCACTCGACAATTGAGCTGCCGTTAATGAACGGTAGCGTCGGAATCGTTAAGGAATAGCAATCTTTATGGATTTTCAATTTATGCACTAAGAATGACGCCTTTTTTATTGTTATGTTATCTTAGTCATCAAAATATTTCTTTTTACGAACAGGAACATTTCCTATATTTGTCAACTAGAGATTCATTGCATTTCAGTATCATGATACTTTTTTATTTTTCATTTATTCCTTATTTAATATCAATTAGTTTTCTTCAATATAAACAGAATTGTTTTAATGTTTCAAGTTGAAGCGCAGCGCCGGGTTCACATATTTTAGTATTTTTACGTATGTAAAAGAAAATACATTTTCGAGTTATATAATTGATTATTGTCAAGAGTGAAATTAGAAAAAAAAAATGTGTAATTTGACAATCTGATACGTAACGAGACTTCTTATCATATACACGTAATGAGGTGATATTTTCGATAATAACCGTTTTTATAGACAAGGTTACATTTGACGTTTGACAGTTATTATTATTAGCTGTCAATCTCATCATCCATTATTGTATTTTTTTTTTTTTTTTTTTTTTTTTTTGTTAAATTAAAAGTATATACCCTTTTCTCGACATTTGGTCTATACGATTGTTTTATAAAAAATGTTTTTATAATACTTAAGGTTAAAATGTTTCCAATCATAAAAGGTTTAATAAAAAAACTAATAATAACAATCAGTTATATTTAAAATAAAAGAACAATGTGAAATTATAACAAAAATATTATAGTAATTTCAAAAGTTTTTGTATTGAAAATTGTAGAGGTTTCTTGCAATCTAAAATCTTACACACCCTAATTTTGATGTTTAGAAAAATTTGCAAAGATGATTTTATTTTTGAATCATTTAACAATAAAATCTTTATCGTTAGAAATAGACGTAACGTTTATTTTTTTTTTTTTTATGTAGAATAACTCAAATTATCGAAACAATAATTTTGTACAGGTTTCTTAATTACCTAAATGAGCTTATCAATTGGTCATAATTAGGAAACAAATTACCATATATTATAATATTTCGTGAAATTAACAATGATAAATCGATCTGATATGCACCAGATATGTCGACACGCAGAAAAAAATTATTTCATAATATTTTTAGAATACTAATTTGTATATAAGGTCGCTCTTTCTATTATAAATAATGAACTAGTATATGAAGAACGTAAACGCAATTGGCAACTTTATTATTATTGCAAAAGGTAAAATTTCGAATAATAATATATCATTAACAAATATTTAAAAAAACGTAGTAATCAAATTAAATTCTATTTTAATTGAATTGTTGAAAAGCGAAGATATACAAGTTTACCTTGCATATTTATTTTCTGAAGATTTTCAAATTTTATCTCGGAGTGCATATCCATGTCATTCGGGGGTGTCTATGGGATGGGTTAAGTGGTCGAAAAAGAGATTCGCATATAGGTGGTTCTAGAGGGAATTAAAATCTGAAGGGCAATGGGTAGAGCTCATGAAAGGATGTACATCGCTATGAATTTTAAAGCAAGCGCTAATGCAATCAAGGCACGTGTCGGCGTGGCACAAGCTCATTGCTGAAATGCAATCTACGCAGCTGCAGACACGCGCGAGATGCTGCGAAGTGCAGAGTTCACGGAGGGCACAGAGGCGAGGCGCGGGCAGGTTGCGTGGCAACCGAACGCCCACCTGGTACCTCGAGCGGTGCACCGTTGTTTACACAAATAGCGGCTACCGTCGACGCTTTTCTGCAAAACCTACGCCATGAATTAATGCCGGGGTGTGGGTGCGTCACGTAACTTTCAGACCGTGAACGGCGTTATTCTCAGCTACAGGTGAACTCACGGGGGAAGTCACTATGCTATACTGTAAACCTTGCAGAACTTTAATGTCCAATGTTGTCAGGAATTTTTGATCATTTTGGTGTCAATGTTTACACTTGAAAATCCTCGGAGTTACGACAAAATAGTTTGATATTTTTCATGTTTTTTTTTTTTACGTTTATTTCGAAAACTGACCGTATTTATAAGTAAAATTGGTAAATTTTGTTGAAATATTTAATTATTGAAATATAATTTTGTTGGCAAGGCCTTATGGAAAGAACCTCGTTATTAGTTGACTCTTTTAACAATCCGATCAATTCGGCTAGTGTAAAAAAAGTCACAATGTGCTTTTTCTTCAAATGTCCACGTTTCACATCATAATGAACCAAAAAATTCAATGAAATAACTAGGGGCTTAGCCCCTGCGGTCTTCGGCCGCCATTTTGTTTTTGCAACAATTGTGTCATCAATTATTGCTTCGGGCTCATGAAACTGCGTGTTTGAAAAAAAAAAATCAGATTGATTGGACTT
>JAPYZR010000529.1:0-64472 GCA_030522945.1 Trichopria nigra | reverse complement strand
ATTGCGATACCTCGTCAGTAAGCCCTATAATTTCTATTTAGGAATGCCTGAGCATAACCACACCTGAGCCCTAACAGACACCCCTTTATAAAAGTGCCACCAATTTTCCATGATTATAGTAAAAGACATATCTACGGTGGCCCTGTCAGAGCCCTTTCAGGGCCTCCATACTTTCCTCAAGTAGGGAAGCCCTGATTTGACCTGGTGCGGCCCATCCCAGTCTTCGGGAAGCCCAAACACAATTTCCACTAAATGAATTATTAGTGCCAAAGTATATAAGTCGCTTGAATAATAGTGACCGTTTTATTCGAAGCTACCGATTATGTAACATCCGGCAATAAAAATAACGTAAAGAAACAAAATAAAAATTTAAGAAAAGTGATAAAAAGTTGGTTATCAATCAATTAAAGGTCATGGTTGCGGACAATTTCTTTTACGAATATTAGATGGTAAAACCGAAGCAAGAACTAAAAATGACAGGACATTAAGAATTTAACGGTTTTTTTTTTTTTTATGTAAATGGCAACTTTTATTACCCGTCTTCCATGAGTTATCTCGCCAATGCCTTTTCACGTCCATTCTCTTCTTGTCTGCCATCAAAAATACTGTTATAGAATTCCGACGAGAGAAATGAAAGAGAAATACGGGAAATTGGCTTCGAAAAAACGACGCAATCAAGTATCCCTCTTGAACCGCGACGCTGATCTATGGACCTTTCCTACTACTTTTTGTGTCTGTGACATAACGCAATTAGCAATTACGCTTCGCTACGCGAATACTTGCGCATATGAGATATGGAACGTTCCAGGCTCCGGCGAGTGCCGTGGCGACTATCGATGACCATTCGCGCGTATATACGAATACTACAACCGAATCTCCCCGCATGTCAAGGATCTTCGACGGCCTTGATTGTGCCAGTGGCCGCAGCCGGACAATTCACCGACGAATACCACCGAACGTCTGTCTAATCACAGTTGGCGATTTTGTAATCGATAATCATTTTCTATGCTTGTGATTAAATTCGTTCTGGAAATCCCAAATTCCCAATCCAGCATCCTGTCACTTTGTATACCCCATTCATGTTGTAGCACACGTGTTGATGCCCCCGCCCGGGGAACCGCGTCGGTACCTCTCCCCCCCCGCTTTCCCCCCCCCCGTTTTTTTTTTTTTTTTTTTTTGAGGATGTAATATGACCGAAAATTGCGCGAGTCGCGCGTTTCGCAGAAGAATGCAAGAAAACGGAACAATAATAAAAAACCACTTTTCCTTCTTCCACTGTTTACGTTAGTTATTCTTATATGCGAACATCGCGGCTCATTATCCGAGTTGCGCGCAGCAACATTAAACGGGTCAGAAGCAATCGCTTCTGTGGCACTTTGACGTATTTACAAACTCTGAAAAAAAAAAGAATGCGTCACGGTAATCAATTAAGCCCGAGAGCAAGTATGCGAGAATGTTAACAATTTCCGTCACTTTAATTTTACGACTCTTTTAAGCGTTCCCTTTTCGCTTTCGCGTTTAGCCTCGCCTCAGTCTTATTCGAAACTTCCCTGCGGTACAAATCAGAATGTAGGCGAAATGTAACAAAAGGCGTCATTAAAATGTAACCAAAATGTACGCGAAGATGCATGGATACATGTTCGCAACATAGGACTGAAACAAATTGGCAAAGACTTCATCTTTCATCTTCTACCAAGGGATTCACCGCGTGGTGGGTTTATCTGTAGGTCTACTTAGGCGGATAGCAACTATAGACTGATTGGGCATCATTCTTCATAACCCACAGGAGGACTGTTTTCACCTATACAGGGACGTCCAATGATTTTACGAAAAAGAACCAGACGTTTTATCGTGGCAACGTTAATGAACCCGACATCATTGACCAGTGTCGTACAACCCCGTGTACTACAAGCGTTTACGTACATTCGATTTAAATTACGCTATACTCTTATCATCACTTTTCACACGCGACCAAACTTAATGAGTCGTTTAGTGTACCCCCACCTTCCCGCGGGTCCTCGCGTATCTCGGACTGGGCATCGCCTTTATCTAATCTGCGTTTGCTGCAACGGGGATTATGTGCCTTTAATCTTTTTTTTTATCTCTCTCTCTCTCTCATTTTTTTTCATTCTCATGATACCTATCATGACGAAGTTGCATCATCGACCGGACACGGTGTCAGTCGGTCGTTATTCCCATTGGCTTAAGGACGCGCGTGTCTCGTAAGATGTCTGTCACGGGTACTCTGAATGCTCTCTCGTATCGGAAATAGCCAAAGCCACCCGAAGCAATTCACCCGACGCCGGTCATCGCTCGAGACCGTGTTTCTTCAATGCGATACGAAATCGCAATTCCGAAAATCACGTGACCGATAATGCCTCGGCGCACATCGATCATGCGTCCTTAATTGAAGCATTACCGAGAGTGGGCACGAAATAGAGGAGCGATTGAACCCCCCTATATATAAGAATCGGTCGATGCAAGATTGAAGCAACGCCCGTCAAAGATGATAACAAAAGCAATCGATATGGAACGAACGTACGCGACCCAAGTTCGCTGTATGTATATATATATATAGGAAAGAACGCTCGTACAAAGGCCGTTTAGCTAATCGATTTGGTAACCGGCCGGCGGCACGGTGCAATGCATATACGATAATATTACCTGTACGCGTACGGCTCGATGACTAGCTCGAAATAATTTTTTGCTGTAAAAATTTATTTCGTGCGTCAACGACTGATTGCACCTGGTTGTATTTGAAATTGTAGCAGCCCGTCGCATGACGCCGCCAATAATTACTATTCATTTGTCCGAGAAGTTTATATATTTTATATTCTTCTTCTTTTTTTTTTTTTTTTTGCTGAAATTAGATTTCCGGCAGCATTAGTCCATTGATTTGCGCAGATATCGCGCAAAAGTAGCACACATGCGACGTCATCGAATATGACCACTATATACTGTCCTCCGTTTCACTTTTCGCGCTCGTGTATTTCTCCGTATTGCATGCCAATTGAACTACTTTCAAGTTCAATATTGAACAAAATCAATTTAGATGCATTCGCGCAACTTATCATTTATTTAGAGGCGAGTTTGCGCGACAAAAATATAATAATAATAATAAATATACTCTTTCAAACAAAATGAAAACATTTTCTTCTTTGCCTTTTATTGAAATAAAAGTTGGGCAAGAAGCAGTGCTGCTTTTTCCTTGTTGAAATAAATGAATATTCGCTTATTATTCAAACATGCTTTTATACATGTATCCTTTCTTTCAAACAATCGATAAAATTAGTGATTTACGTGTACGATATATTTGTCGTTACAGTATTTATCGACTGCTCGTAATGAGCTCATCCTTATTTCAATGTCGATTCACGTTTATTCTTTATATCTATATATCCATGCCCGCATGTATATGAGAGTTCTGTAAGACATTCATTTTTCTCTCATTATTAATTACACACGTTCCTTCTTGGGTGTAATCTGACTCGATATTGGCTTTACCTAATTCCCGATTACACATTAGCTGAAACGAATGTTACATCAGTACCGAATCTACTCTCCGCAGAACTATACGCGACTCGCCTTGTAATAAATAATAGATCTTTCGTCGATCCCGACGTTCCCTAGTTCGACTTAGATCGGAATCGACGATTACATACGTGCGATTATATAAACTCGTCTTTACGTCATCGTATATTTACTTTAATGTAAAATGTGGAAAATATCATTATTATATGGAAAACTCGTTTGGAACAAATATAAATGCCCCAATTAGATGTTACCTAACTCGTTTTATTTTACCTACCTATCTCGGAACCGCTATTGCCTTTGCACTTTTGGACGAGCGGGACAACTAGCAGGGAAATGCGTTGGTTGGAAAATGGAAAAGGGAACCGACCGACCGAATATACAAAATATGATAATACGCGTTACGTTAGGGAACGTGTCGGGGTACCTACCTACGTATAGAACATTGAATAATCTACATTACACAACCGTACAGTTCGAAGAACCTCCGAGGATGCGTGCGTATGACGAAGTATATATCTTGTTCTTAAGTGCTCTTGCACCGAGAAAACGCGGCGCCGCGAATGCCTTTCGCACCATTACCTATATTACAGGTTTGTGTGTGTGAGTGCATTGTATACGTTGTTTTGAAATTAAAGGACAAATACCTCGCGACTATAGACTTCGATTGGCCATTTTTTTCCCCCAAGATAATGCACAATTTCTCGTAGGTAGGTGAGAAAATGAAGGCTCGAATAAAAAAAAAAGTGATAATATAATATGAGCGAAATAAGATGAGAAATATTACAAGGAAACGAGTTTAGATCGATCCGACGAAAAAAGTTTGTAAGCAAGAAAGACTAAATGGAACATTTGCATAATTTTACGATTAAAGCGCGGGGCACTCGTTTCGTCGTTACGTTACTGTGAATGAGTCGATGAAATAATGTACCTTTGATTTTTCAACGAGTTTTATTACCCATTATAAAAAGATTAAGATTGAACTGTTGACGCGTATAAAGTTTTCAATGCAAATAAGTCTATCGTTCGACGCGTACTATAAGCGTATGTCCGATTATTAGGCAATAATTTCACTTCTAATTCACAAGTTGGGTAATGCCACCGCTTTCAATAAAAATTTGACCGCTATCAAAATTGCTGAATGATTATTATTTATTACAACACGCCCTTCGAATGTGTCCGTTTATATATATCGATGTTAAAATTGGACGATTTTCAATGCAATATTTGCAATCATACGTTTTCAAATAAATAAAAACAGAATCACGGCCAGATTCACGCGCGATGGAATGAAAAAGGAGTTTATCCATAACGTCTCCTTTTAAGCTACTGCGTCCCCTCATAATATTTTAATTCTACTTTCTGCCTGTACATGCTACTCTGAATTTTCGAATCATTTTTATAAACGTCTCCTTTTCAGCTTCTGCGTCTCCCAAGATATTTTAATTCTACCACCTTTCTGTGATTCTGTCTGTATATATATATATATATTTATAGTTAATCTCGGATTGTACGTGATGATGATATACAATAGAGAAATTGTAAGCTGTGCGATGCGTTTCCCAATTTGAATTCCACGGTCAATGTCTTCATTCACTTCGGATTCAGAATTTGGCTTGACTCTAAAAAATTGTGCTTAGTCTCAAAATTTAGTAAATTATAACTAGCTTTGAGAACCGCTTTGGATAAACGAGATTCTTATTCTGCAGTAGTGGCGGTGACGAAGAGAAACGATAAAATGAAGGAGGGGTCGCCATATTGCTTGTCTCGAAAAATTAAAAAGGGGGTGTTCTGCTGCTTTCATTCAGGGTTTAGCAATGAGGCTTGTCTATTCATATTTTACACCCGACGAACTTATCCCATTAAACTGTTGGATGGAAGGTTCCAATTATTTCAGTTCCTGCGAGTCATTCATTTTTTAAGCAGAGTTTACAAGTCATATCATATATTATGATTATGATTTTTAGAAAAATGTTCGCTTTGATACATTGTGATTTTCTCGATCGCTACTTGATGATTTATTACAAAATAAATCAGTATTTCTATTTATCAATAACACCAGAATAAATTCTGGTCAACGGGCCGTCAACAATTTGTTAATTGGATCGTTCACCACCCAATACTATTTTGTAATAAATTTTTAAGGATCATTTCAGTCAATAAATAACATGTATTATCTGCTATCTAAGAAAAAACGTCGTGATAAAATAAAAGCACGTAAATAACTGATCTAAAAAAGGCATGTGTATTTTCCAGTCGATTCGCGCTTCTCTACCCCTTAGAATTTCCAATACTCTTTAACATCATCATCCACTCCCCTATAGTATCATTTTCCTCTTTTCTACCTCAGAAAGCGCGTACGCCGCTGACGTTATAGTGACCTAATAAAGTGATCGGTCATTATACGTCGATTCACGTCGTGATGGAGGCACGGGTGTATAAAAGGGAAATCGAGCAAGCGCGGCGGCGGCAGCAGCAGCCCCTGCCATTTTCCTCTAATGCATATCTTCGTTTTAGAGAAAGTAAATACCTGCGAGGACGACGATTGAGGGTTAACGAACCAACGAAGCGTCCCTCCTCGTCGTTACATAAGTTAAACGACTATTACACAACGGGCTGTGTCGGCGACAGAGAGGAAGAGGGAAAATTTCAAGCCGGCTCATGTCGGAAAGCCACCCCGACAATTCGAGTACAATTGCGCGGTCATTCGCACGCGTCGACGTAATAGTATTTTACTCATTGAACGCCTCTAAAGTCGCCATATATATATAAAACCTCTAAATTAATCAGTATTCAAACGAGTCACTAGCGCGTGCAGCTATCCGTACAATCTCATCTTTCTCGGATTTTGACCATTAGATTGATTGATATTTTACTCGGCTTCGAATTCCCACATCCGTGAAGCCTCTGTCCGGGTTACGCAACGACCACTAACGACGGACACGCGTGGACCTTACACGGCTCATTATAATAAACACGCCGAATAAAAGTGGCCTTTTCACGTGTTTGACTCGATAGAATTCGGAAACATCAGAAAATTTTGTGTATCCTTATAATACTAAATATATACCATGATGTCACTTGGACCAATACGTCACAGAATAATTTATGGACGAATTTATACGTCGTTGTCGCCATGAGCTTCGATTCGTTGCTTTACAAATAATACGTGACTAACGTTCGGGTCCATAACTTGCGTTTGTTTTCTCTCATATTTCTGCATTCAAAAACGCATTTAAGGTGGCTCGGTCACGTAGGAGCGTATGTATCGGGTACCTATCCGGGTGGCCCCTAATATTTGTTAAAATACAATTATTGATCGAGCGTAAAGTAAAATATAAGCAAATAAAACATTAAACGAATAATAATGTAATGAAATTAAAGTTAAAATACAAAATTTATAAATTTCCGAGTGTCCTGTGCACGGCCCTGAAAATCCACAACTTGGTAACGTCGCACATATGCAACTTTTGTCGCGAGACTTGACAAATTTGAAGAGAGATGGATATCCGACGCCAACATCACTGTAGGCGAATGAAATATTCTTGTTCTGTCAACTTTAGTCCTGGATATTTATTTCAATTGGCCGGTAACATACACTTTTTCAAAGCTTGGTGCCTTCACTACGATTTAAATCATGTTATGTTAATTTTTAATACTGTATTGCACGTAAAAAGTTATATAAAGACATCCAAAACCCGTCGTCCCATAAGGTTACATGTTAAAACCGTGACTTTCAACAATTTTTTTTACTGTCTGGGATGTTCAGTGACCCTACTTGAAATTTCTCACACAAGGATTCAAATACATTTGAAGCATCTGTATAATTTTTTTAAATTTTTTCTGTATTGCACGAATTTTTGACCGAGCCACCTTAACTTCATGAATATCCATCTCAATTGTTCTTAATCTCGGACCGATGATTCAACTAGTGGCGCGGTTGGTTCCACTCGCGTCCATTCATCATTAAATGTACTTTTCCACGAAGGCACGTAGCCAAAACAAATATTATCTCTTTTCCAACGAATAAACGTTAAATAAATTAACACATTCGTAAAAAGACATAGAAACCATAACACTTTCAATCATAGACCAACTGGTACGTGATACATCAACTTTCTCTCTAGCGTTTGATTCCTTCTCCTTCCCTCCCCTGTCCTTTCTCCATAGTCGTCCTTTTCGGAGAAATACGATGACTAGCGGATTCTTTACTCCAAAAGACACAAGTATACCCCACCCATGTGTGTTGCCGCTTGTTATATCATTAATGTTTACGACGAATGTTAGCGTCCGGGCGGTCAGCGTTGCTTGGTACGAAAGTGGATTTTCTAAAGATGACGAAAGATTGTGAAAAATGCCGTTGCAAAATTCTGTTGCACAAAACGCGGTGGCCACCGTGCGTGGACCTTGAGGCCAGGTTGACTGGTAGGTGCTACCAAGAGTCAAGGCCTCGGTGGAAGTACACGTCCACATATGTGCATGGCAAATACGTCGTCCTGTCTCGTCGATTTTTCCGCGTTTTCATCAATCAGAGATGCGCTCGGTGATACATCTGTCGACTTAATATATCCATCATCTTTGTCCTCGAAACTGAATAATTTTTCTTTTCTACCAATACATATTCAAAAAGCCATTCCTTATCTTCTTTATTGGCATCTGTACGTACCTCTAATTGTGTCTCCGGTGCTCGGGGAAACACGACTCCTCGAGCGTCATGCCGAGTCACCGGTTTACCGATTTACCGTAAACCTCTTTTCATCGTGCCGATTTCGTCAGATCCTTTTAACCGGACGTTTCCCAAGCAATTTCCAATATCTACGATTTATGGGCGCATTATTCTACAAACTTGTTTACCGATGGAAAACGAGATCAGATCTTTGTCACCGTACCGATGTCTCGTTCCATTGAGGAGCGTATTGTTTTTATCATATGCATGGCGGTGAATCTTCGTCCAATTTCCAAACAAAACAAGTTTCAGTTCGCCTTTACGATCCATTTAAGCGCATTGCGACGTGGGGCCATCTTCGCACAATCGCCGAACTTCCATTTGAAATGTGCATCCCCACTTCATCATCTACCTGCACAAAGTTTCTGACCACGTTAGGAACGAAATCATGAAGATGTTGGGTACTTGGAAAGTCGTCGTCAGCTACGCAGGATGCGTTTCTTTTGATACTATAGATAAGAGAGATAATGAATTTTAAGCTTCCATCACCGTCCGGCTTATACGTTCTTTTCCATTTTGTCACAGCACGATGGGTTCAGTTGCCACATTTTGAAAAATGATGATAAATCTGCAATGTAAATGAGCTTTAAGTCGTTTTAAGGCAGTCACCCCGTGATGGAATAATCCCTTATTTCGCTTGTTAGGACCCACCCCGTCGAGCGCTCGATTAATCTCTTCGAATGTTAGGTCTTCTAACCGCTGTAACTCTCCAAAGACTTGGGATATTGGAATGTTAGGACGTTTAGGAATCCATTTGTGCCAAAAAATAACAATTATATTTTCAACATGTCACGCGTAGATGACTGCCTTAATTGAAATGATACAGAAGAAAAGTAAACAATGAGGTTCGCGTCTGCAATTTATACAATCTTTTGACGCAACGTATACAATCGCACATCTCTAACCATCCTTCTGATGACAAAGTGATTGTCGTAATTTCGTTACAGGTCGGGAAACACGGCGTGCGCCGGATTCCCGGTCAGTATTTCAGGCCATGCGAATAACGACTGTGTGGTGGTTTTTTACTGCACCTGCGAAATCCAAGAATCCGCTGATGCAAATAAACGTGACGCGCGATACGCGTATGCACGTATATATGTGCGGCAGGTACCATGTAGCGTGGTGTGCCAAGATTCTGTACGAAATATGCACACGTGCGAAAGACATTTTTTATATCGGAAGATGATTATTTTGGCGCGCTTCATCATCGGCAGTGACTTCGTATATACCGAAGAGAGCGTCACTGACCGAGCGTCCGATAATGTACCGGTTTTAAAGTGGCACGATTTTCTATTCGTTTAATCTTGCACCTGTTCAAAGATCGTTGTATACTCAAGTTACGGATTTTCAAATATGGTTTTAACTTTTCTTTTTTAACAATACCACCAAGTTTTAACCCCATACACAAATGTTATATATATACTTGGCAAATTATAAAATAAAGCAGCAAGGAGAAGAACTATTATTTCTTGTAAATGAACCCTAGTAGAAAATGAGTCCAGTTTTTGGCTAGTTTCTATCCAGTTTGCTTTTTTCCCCACGTTAAAGGTATAGGGTAACAGGGCAGTATAACAGAAAACTGGACAGGTTTCTACCAGGGAATAAGGCCTTCCCTTTCGGATTTGTTCACATGACGGTTCGCAATACTTGTAATAATGGCATTATCGACAATGGAATTGTTCAATCGAGGACCAGGGACGTAAAAAATAAACAATACATTAGCTGAGCTGACATAAGGTGAGGTCAATGTTGTAAGCAAAAAAAAAAGAAAAAAAATATACATGTATATGAATTTGCTTATTCTCGATTCAATGAGGTTTCTGCATGTTGCCAATGACCTAGAACACGGATGTACCGACGGCGCGAATACCGGAACCTTAACGATCATTGCGTCGTCGCTGGTGGTGTACATATCGGAAAAAAGGCACGTGGACTGTCAACACGGCGAGGCTTATCGAGCAATTTAATGGCAACGCGAGTGCGGGTTATCGCGTGGTAACTTCGATATTTCCATTTTTCTTAAATACATACTGTATAAACAAACACGAGTAAAGATAAAGATGGACAAATGCATAATGATTCCTATTACATGAACAGAATAAGGGGAATCGAGCGCCAGTTGACGGTCAATGTCTACTGTACTTTGTCGGCATGACAACCAGTTCCGCATGTTCGTATATCTATATACATACGCAGGTCTTTTAGCAATCATATGGCAGTAAGGTGTCTATTATTATAAGTATACATCCTTTTCGTACACCAATAATAAATAAAAGTGCTCTACGGAATGGTTATACAGTATTCCTTGGAATATTATTGTACGATGATTTGTCAACTATCAATGCCGAATGATAAATTGAACTGTATATATTCATGATTTGATTCCAAAACCAATTTAATGTTTTTATATACATGAACGTAAAAAGCTGTATATAAAAAACATTTTGTTCAGTGGAACAACAAAGAAGTATTTAAAATGTAGAGCATAAAAGGGCACGTTTAACCATAAAAATGCGTACTTGTAGACATTTCATAACTGATGCAAATGTAAAAACAGTCACTCTTCTGTAAGGCAGCTTGACATATCGCACAAACTATGACCATTTAATCGTAAACGCATTCTTTTATCCTGAATTTATAAATGAAATAACAAAAGCTTCAATGTAAATGTTTGCATATTTAGGTTAAACGTAGATTTCCTAATATGTACTTCGTTACGTTTTGTCCATTAATACATTTTTTACGGGTCGACTTGTAAAACAGCTTTCCGTGCTGTGATTCACTCTTTGGCATTTCCGAAATTATGCCTCATATGTATTTTCACCTCAATAAAATCGTTAAATAAATAAATATCATCTGTTAAGATATCTGAGTTTTTTCAATTGTTTGATAATATATCACTGCATTGTTAAATCATCAACGTACACTGGTCACAATAGGTACAGACTTCTACGATTTCCTATAATCCGAGTGTGGTCATTAAAAATTTATAACTAAATAAATGCATACTCTCTACATCTACATATATCAATTAATACAATGTCATCATCATTGTCAATATGTATTCATGCCTCATCGTGTTCATAGAATTGAGTTAACGCCAAATAAATTTTTATTTGATATGAATCACTTATTCTTAATAAAAGATGATAACATTCTATTGGCGTTAATTGAAATCAAACAAATGAAGATTTCATACAATATATACTTGGTTATTTAGTTAAATAATAAATGTGCAACTTTATCAAATCATGTCAGTTCCCTTTTCACAAGATGACATCAGACATATTATATAAATCAGATATTCTAGTGTTATCAAAAGGACTTTAATATGAGCTGATAAGGCAAACAACTTAACTGATTCATTAGATTATCATCGTGAAGAAACCTTATTGCATGTTGAAATATGCATCTTAGAATCTTAAAATACTGCCCTCTATAAGTGCATGGCTAATTAAAATTTAAGGACGTACAAATTTTAAATTAAAAAACGCTTCAAAATTTGTATGGGAGAAAAACAAAATATATATAAACATATATGTAGAAAGAGAGAGACGGAAGGAGTTTCAGTAAATTATGTGCTGCAAAGTACAAGTTATTACACAATATATAATAATAATAATTATAAAAGTAACTACATTACATTTCATATTATCTTATCTGAATGATAATATTATTAACTACTACTAATTATGGCTACTCTAATTACTTCTGAGAAAAACACATATAAAACAATCTATGTATTGACATTTTGAAAATAAATAAAATAAAAAATCTGAGCTTAATATAAAAGATTTTCTACACATTTATTTAATTAATATGAATTTCTTTTTACGTCAGTATGACATGTTTCTTATTATGTTTTACTTTATGTTAATGGCGGATATATATATTTGTTTAATTTCCCTCCCAAAATTATGAAAAATAATAATTCATTATTTCAGCAACATTTATGTTATCAAGACTGCATTAAAAATATTGCATCGTTTAATAAAAACTGTACTTCTTAAATGTGAACTGAATATCGACGAGACTCTGTGAATGAAATTTGGAGCCTTTTAAACAATACGTGAAAGATTCGTCCCAATCACATGAAAATATTGAGCAAAACATAAAAGGAAACAAAAATTAATAAAACCGTTTATAAAGAAAAATGAGATCAAAAATCTTTAAATATGAATCCAAAGTTATTTCATTGGCCTGAAACATTGTTTCACTTGAATTCATTCATTAATGACATGGAAGCTCGCAATGGAGCTAATAACTGACATCCATTCGATTTTAATAAACAAATATTAGCAAAGTCAGCGAAAGATATGTTAACTTTTTTTGATTTTCAATAATTGTGTAAATGCCATGATATTTAAAAGATTGAATGTACATATACGAGGAAAAGCAAAAGAGAAAATAAATTTCATTACAAAAAGAACGACAAAATCATGAACGAATCGATTTGTTTACTTTCACGACGAGCGATAAAATCGATAAAATGTAAACAGTTGGATGCATCAAAATCGATGCGGCATTTTTCCGGCAGATGCATATATGTACTTTAACTTCCTCGTTCTTTAAAGACCCACGAAATAAAGAAGGCATCCCACCGTTGCCGTTCGCGCGCCCTGTAAAATCATGGAAAATTCTACGGAAAAAGCTTTTGGACATATGCGTACGTGAAAAAGTCTCGAAATTCTTAGTATCGAGTGCAAGGGCGTGGGTGCAAGAATGTAGAATATACATATAGGCCACTAATAATAACCATGATTTTTCCGAACGCTTCGAAATTCCCAGTGACGAGTCCATCGTACGATTGGATGCACCGCGCATGCGCAGCCCATCGTACGATCCTGTCAGCCCGAGACATTATTGGAGGAAATATTACATATGTATGTATGCATGTGTGTATGCATGTGTGTATACACCTCTTGAAGCGGAAAGAAAAATATTACACCGACCCATCACTACTATATGTATTCAGGTTCAAAAGGAAAAGTTGTCGATATACATCCGATGATGAATCTTGAATGGAAAAATGACAACTCGAAAGAGCACCGTTTTTCTCATCCAAACATTAAACCAGATCGAATTAAAGGAAAGAACGTGCGTTTATCAAGTGACATTTCGGCGGAATTGGAAAACGATTTTGCCCGAGTGAAATTTTGGATATCGAGGCTCGTTTTTTCATTTTGAAAATGAAATTTACGAGATAAGGGCTAGTTTCTAATCGCGAAGCTGACGACGAAACATGCGATGAAAACGAAAAAAAATATATATATATATAATTCGGGTCAAGGGCTGGTACGTTTTAGCACTAGTATACCAGTTACGGTTAGTCGATATATTCCACATATAATTCCCAGCCCTGCAAATCCAAAAACGCCACGCGTCCGAGCCCGATTGTACGTATATATATATACATGCATCATTTCCTCGGCGAAGTGAAAACAATATCCACGCCCAGGGCGGCAGTGCCCCAAAATCAAAACAGGAGGGCATCGTTTCGCTAAATGTCCATTGCATTGAAATCGAGGGATTTTCGGAAAATTCGATTGACGCCCATTGGTAATGGAAATTGTCCCGAAATTGATACGATGCCTTAACGAAAAACCGAGGATCGAGGTGTATAATATATTGGGGGCGAATGTCAAAGAATGCTAACCTGCTGTTTTCGGAAGTCATTTCGGCGTATGTAATTGATTTTTATCCAAAGCGATTTTCACTCT
This sequence comes from Trichopria nigra, assembly GCA_030522945.1. Lineage (NCBI taxonomy): Eukaryota > Metazoa > Arthropoda > Insecta > Hymenoptera > Diapriidae > Trichopria > Trichopria nigra. The sequence continues at coordinate 50,495 of JAPYZR010000529.1, read as the reverse complement.
TGGTCGCTCCTTTGAGGATGTCACGGGTTCTCCACGTGACAAGGGTTGCTCCCTTCGGGTTGTCGATGGAAGAATAACTGCGCTTCCTTTTCACTCGTGATGGACGGCGGTGCACGGGAAACGAAACGAAACGAACTGTCGAACGGTCGGGCACGAACTACCTCGCTGCCACGGAAAGGTGTCGCTGTCGATGTTGCCGGCAACGCTTATATGAACCTCTGGGGTCGAAGGGGCGAAGAAGAAGGCCTGCATATAGAAGGGTGGGGTGTATAATCAACCAACGGCCGAGTGCGCCGCCAATATACAATGTCGTCGCGATATATAGCTTCTATACGAACAAACCTCTCGTCGAGCTTTTATCTCGTCGTCCACTTTTCATTCGAGGCACTTACATATGTGTATATATTTGACGGACACTCTTTGTTTCGTTTTGCAACGAGTTCGTTTGCCCTAAATGGCGACAATAAGGGAGAGCAAAACGATTGGACAATGATCGGGATCGTCGGAGTAGTCGTCCGGTGGAGGAGAGGTCCCAGTTCTCACGTGCCGATCACTTCTGTATATATAGTGAAGACACGCGCTGATAAATCTTTTTCCAAGATATTACGGTTGATATATGTATATATAGGGATCGTCGTCTGATTATTATTACAATTGATAATGATGACCGATCTCTCAAAATCGACGGTATATTTTCACAGCCAATACGGAAAGATTTTTAACGCTACGTCAAATTTTCATGTGGTTGCAACTTGCATATATACCACTTTTGTTTTCGTCGCTTGTTTTTCAAGCGATCCCTTACGTACATATACGCAAAAGCCGCAAAAGCTTCGAAATTTTTCGACAAAAAAGCAGCATCGAACAAGAACATTGCAAAGAAAGGTATCATGCGATTGGATTTTATTTTACCAGCCGTTTTACAATTAACGTTTCCTCGGGAGTAAAAGTTACTCCATAGAGTATAAGATTTACTCTAAAGCGAGTGTTCGCTGGAACACCAGCCAAATATCACTATTTAAATTTAGCCCCAAGCCGTCTTTATTTTAATTGCAGCATTTTGCCATTTCTTTCAACCGATTTTTGAAGTCAACGTGTAATATATATCCATGATTTTGCGTTTATATGCATTTGCGAGAAATGGCAAAATGCTGTAATTTCAAATTATCAAAGATGGACGACTAGGGGCAAAATTTGTTTCCGCACTGAACATGCTTTATAGAGTAAATCTTACTCTATCTATACATGGAGTAACTTTTGTTACCCAGGAAATGTTCACTATATAGAATATGGCACCATGGAAATTAGTTTTGAAACTAGGTAGAACACTTCGCGAAATTAATATTTAGTACTTATCACATAATTTTTTAATAAGTTTAAAATGTTGTTTACAGTCTAACCGGTCTAACTCTCATTATATTTTATGTATAACTCTGCACATCCGACTTTATGCGCAGAATGAAAAAAGCACTTTACAGATATACGATGACAATATCATTGAGGTATACCATGCGGTAACTAAGCGAGGAGAACAGTAGGAGGCAGTTCGTATATTAATAATGTGGAATAAGAGTTTCTTGTTTATAACGACAGAATAAACGTAGAAACACTCGGTATTCAAAAATTTGGTACACGACGGACAACTCGAAACTTTCGTCAGAAAACAGATAATTATTTGTCTAAAAATATGTGCGATGCGTGTTTGTCGATTGAATCTTATATTTTTTAAGGTTATGGCATTCTTAATTTGTGTTATATTTCAGGTATAAATGATCTCGACCAATAGCGGACTTCGGATTATCAACCACGATTACTCCTTTACCCAAAGTGGATTTTTCTCCATTTATACGAACAATGTTAAAAGAACTGAATGACTATATTGTAAATTCAAAATAAATCTTTGAAGAAAAATGCATACGCATATAAGAACCCTAACTTTTCCTAATCCTGATATATTATGTGTTAAATACGCAGTGTGTACGTAAATTCACTATACTATAGATCAATTGTTCTTCTGTATATAGATAACAAAATAAAAGCACACGTTGACGAAGAAAAAGGAAAAGAGAAGCATTTAACGCGCACTTTTCGTATACGCATGTGTCCTATGACCTGCACCAACCCAATACACAGTTGCAATTCGGACTTCTTTCAATCACGCATATACATTCATTGTATTGTACTTCCAACTATACCTATAGAAGTATTATATATATAAATTAAATACCTATATAATCATCGTTTACGATTTTACTCTACATATTTAGTCCTTCGGAAGCGTGCATTCCAAAAAGATCACGAGAATTGTTATGTACATTACAATTTACTATGACTATATATGCTCTAAAGACGAATTTAATTATTCATGTTAAATACCTAATGAGTCTTGCATTTTTTCAATAAGCGGATTTATAGTGTTTACCTAATTTTCATAATTTGTCATTCGTTGTACATTTTTATATGAAAAATCGTGGGATACCCTTCTAAAAACTTCGTTAAACTTATAACCCTGGCGAAAAAGTCGGATGCCGGAATCACTCCCCCATCTAATCCGCACCATTCCCAACGAATCTGAAAATCACAATCGACTGAATCATGTATAATCCGAAACATACCGAAATTATTGCTTAATCCGACTGAATCCGTGCCAATCCTTTATACACATTAATACCTCGTAATCCGAAATGGTTGCGCAATATCCGACGTATTCCGATGTAATCCGACTTATTCTGAAGTTATTCTAAACATTCCCATCCTGCTTAATACGACCAAATCCAAAAAAAGAAGCACATATACTTATGTCCGACTTATTCAGATTTCATCCGACTTATTACGAAACTATTCAATACAGTCCTATCAAGGAATAAAATGGATTAACTGAGAATTCGTTCGGATTGAAATCAAGGGATGAAACGGATTAGTAGCCATGTGGCGGATCAAAATGGATTGAATTTTGCAATCTTGCATGGACTGATTGAAAAATCGATATGGAATGACTTGGTTTAGATGGAGGACAGATTCCGTGCTTTCTGGGAAGGGCCCTCGAAGTGACCTACTGACAAGGTCTGGTGTGATAAAAATTTGTTGTCTACATAGAAATATGAAAAATAAATCCTGTCTTTTGTTTATACCCAAATCAAGAGGAGTAAACCAAACCTATAAATGTGGCTAAATTTTATGATTTATTTTACTCGTTCAAAAAATCTTTACGCACATTACTTCCCGCGGAAGTTTACTAAACTATTTCTAATTTAATTAGAAATGCGCCTTGAAATTCCAAAATCACGGCGCAAAGTTTTTCTGGCTTTCTGACAGTTCTCTTACACCCCACTGCATTCTGATTATGCAAAATATTGTAATAAGTACGCTTCAACAAAACAATATTTTCTAGATATCGACACACTCGTTTAAAAATGCAGAATGCGTGTATTTTATTAAAATGAGTACATATATATGTCAAACGAAAAATCGAAACAAAATATATGAATATTTTTGTAATTTGATAATATTTTAAAATATATAAAAGATTAAATTATATTAAATTATACAGAGATTAAGGAAATATTATTTTTTGGTACTTTGCCTACTATTTATTTTTAGAAAAATATAAAATTTATATTTTGAAAAATGGACTTTAAATAACTTTACTTAGCTCAAGAGTTAAGGTTGAAATATGAAGGACATAAATATGTGGAAATATATGTGGGAATAATGTGTGCATTACGAGTACATAGCGTTTTCGACGGTTTGTTAAGAATAAGTTCATTATAAGTTAAAATCTCAATGTTACCTTTAGACTTGCGTTTGTTTTCTTATTTATTAACATAAATATATAAAAAACGTGCATATAAAATTGATACATATTGCACAATAATTGCAGTGAAAACTCAGCAAGGAAGCGAGTAAGGAAATCAATTAAAACGCATTCATTATGATAATCATTATAACCACTCATTAAAATAATTGCGTAAAAATGGAGAATTTTATAATAATAAATAGTAACTCTTCCACTTGATTGCGAGGAGGCACCAAAACAAAAGCTTCAAGTAGTAGTTGAAAATGTATACAAGTCCATCAAATGATAAATTGCTTTGCGTTGCCTCGTTAAATAAATATACTTTGGAATATTCGATATCTATACATAAAATAGAGATAAAAAATAATAAACAATCGTGCGTTTTTTTTTTCAAACCCTTATCCTCTATACGTCTTTTTGTTAAATTTGTTAGTATAATTTGTTTAGTTGCAATACGAGGATATCTGCAACCAGTCGCAATAATGACCAATACGAAATAATACTAATATAAACACAATTTCAAAATGATTTATAAAAAAATGTAAAGTTTGAACGCGCATATGTATACTTAATTGTTTGACAAATCACGATGACAGTTTCGAAATGACTTATTTAATGCATTTATGCTCGAGGCAGAATAAATTCAGGGCTAAACGGCTCTTTATATTTTGTTTACTATCGTTTTATTCGAATGACTTTAATTTCCTTTACAAGTGTTATTATTCTTTCCTCTTTAGCAGTGCATTTCTTCTTGAATGGAATCGAAAACAAGTCTGGCCAGTCTAGTTTTCGATTGATGATTAAGAAACGTGCGTTCATTGTTATCAGACATGCTAACGATGCCTCGATTATGAGAATTATTATGCACATTACATATGACTGCGCTTTAATGACGAATCGACTACGTAACGATGAAACTATAGCGACGTTACATGCAAATTAAGATTTACAATTCCAGAACTGTGTGAATCCTTCCTGAAGTGAATCTTGCGTCTAATGGAATCTTCCATTTAAAAATGCATGCTTATATGAACAAAACAAATATCTATTGTATAGGTGAGACTTTCAAGTACGGTGCGTGTACACGCACACACACACATATATGATGTATACGCGGGATATAAACTTTTCATTATGTCATGGCATTCATGAATGCTTGACGTAGTTGCACTCGAAATTCTTATGTGATTCAATAAAAGAAGTTTCAACTCGCAATGCAAAACTCACATGACAATGCCTATTTTCTCCTTTGTTACATCGCAGGTATAAGACGGAAGTATTGAATTTTGTGATCAGTTTTGAAAATTTTACTCAACTTTACAAACTTAGTCTAGATCTCACTACCTTCGAAGGATATTAAACAAATGTAATTTCAAATGAAAAATGAATATTTAAAAAATGTTTTATACGTGTACTTTTGTATAAAACCATGGATGTAAAAAGTAAACAGTGTTTGGTTTGTACGCCCTCAGAAGGAACCATAATACAGGTCGTAAAATCAAGCCGCTGCGAATAGATCTTTAAACGGAGGTAGATGGATATATAGGTCATGAGGTAATTGAACGAGGAAGAATTGTCAATTCCGCCGTCAAATTGAACCGTACTTGTCACACTTGCACGTATTACAAAATTTCCTGCAACAGATATTGCACAATATATACGTGTATCTAACCCTGGCGAAAATCAAAGTATACACAAATGTCCGAATGTTTAATTAACGGTACGTTCTAAGTCGCATCTATTAAAACGTGGCTTTAATTTCGACATCGAGTTTTTGACGAAAAGAGACAGAGAGCATGGACTCTGATAAGGCAAAATGCTGATAAGATCAATAAGAGGAATCAACAACTCAATTAAAACTTTTTTTTTATAAAGATTCATTCAGGCCCGCGTACCTTCCTTAAATTTGGGACTTCAATAATGTAAACAAAGTGCTGATATAAATACATATAGAAGTAAAAAGGAACTTGCAAGTCCAGTAACAAGTCCTGAATCACTATATTTGGTTTTGGGTTGAGTATACTTCAAGACCATTTTCATTTTCTGGATATCCTTGTGTCAGTCATGCTCTGGCAGCTTGTTGTCGTATTTGATTTCTTTTTTATTCTCCATTGTATAAAAATTCTGACTAGATACGAGTATTTTCGTAAAATTACAAAAAGCATCTCTGAAGGAACGACTTGAGAGAATCGCTGCATCGTGTGCGAATGCACAGGAAATATAAAGATAAAGCATTAACGTCATAAACGTGATGCACGACAAGGAATCCATTATTGCTATCCCAGTCAATCCAAGTGACCAACTTAAAGTGCTCATTGCTCCAATTTCTTAATGATAAAGCTTTCAAAGATTATATATATGCTTGAAGTGTGACACATCTTTTGGAACGCACTTATAAAATACCTATATGCATGTGATCTTAAAGTTGGCGAGCAGATTTAGTAGCTGCAAGCTTATTATACGTAAAAGAAATGCATGTTGATGTGAGTTTTGGAATATTTCTCGAACGCATGCAACACAATTGTTGACACCAATGCATGGCTTCCGGTTTGAAGAATCATGTATCGTTCTAGATTGTTTTTACATTCATGCTTTTTACGACCGTTACGACTTATGAACACATACATACCTGGTAGAACAAATTATTTATAAAATTCGTATTTTATCTTTATAGCTGTACAATGATAAAATACTAATATAATAATTATATCTGATTGGTGTTGCATTCTTGATGTTGACAAAATTCATTTTTCGAAAGGACTTTTTCCATTCCATTTTTCCATCTGCATCCTCTTTCCATCCGTCGTATGATTTTCACCATTCGATATATTCTGAACTATAAACTTTTACAGGAAGTGTACACCGGTCCAAATTACATTTACTGTACATCTCGTATACAGTTAAAACAGCGTTTAACTGTATACACGAGCTGTATTTTGGGCACCCGGTACGTTCGGATTTTCACCAGGGACCCTATAAGCATTAATACCAAGTATCTGGTAAAAACCAAATTTACACCACGGACCGTATAGTACGTGTAAAACCTACTTGCACGAATTTATAAGACGAGGGAGCAAATAGAAACATTTAACCCTATGAACTCGTTCGGAAATGACCCAGGACACAAATGTAAAAGTGGATGAAAGAAAGTCGGAGCAGAACTTGAATGGTATATAAAATCTTCTAATTTGAATTCGTAAACAATGATACTTTTCAGTGTATATAGTGACATAGCACTCCATTGTTCGATAAAGCATTGATGCATCTTCTTCATTGATAAGTTTGGAAACTTTACACGCAAATGAATTGATATACAAAAAAATAGAAATATTTCGCAAGAAAGGACTTTTTTGTTTAATTTTGTATCTATTTTACATAATCCATATTAAATCATTGTTACCGCGTTTAAAAAAATACCTGACAACAGAAGCGTACAACGTAGTATACATCAGAGGCGCGAATTATTGGTAATGAGTGCAAAACCACTTTTTCAAGAAGAAACGAGTTACATAAAGCAAACAAAGAAATACTTGACACAAAAGTTAGTAGACAAGTTCAAACATTCATCTTTCTTTAATATATACATATTCCTATTAGACACTACTGTGTATTACGTATTAAATGTCGATATTGCACCAGTGCATGCTGGCAATCTTCATTATTTCAGATATCGACTTTTCTGGATGAAAAGCGCGCCCCCCTTTTGCCAAAGAACAAAAGATAAAACGTGTATTATATATACATATATATACACGCATTTGGAACGCTTTACACCAGTAACGGTCGAAGGTTAATTACATTTCAAGGCTTATGAGTATAATAAATTCTCCTATTGTTTTATCAAACAATCTGAAAAGTATATGAGGCGTTATTCGTGAACTTTACTCGTTCAATGTTTTCATTCTGCCTGTCGATCTCTGGTCATATTCATGATCAATGTTTTCAGGCCCGACGATCGATCTAATGTATACCAACATATTTGTCATAATTTTACCTGCCTTTGCATTCTTGAGGCAAAATTCCTTGGAAGTATATATAACTCAAGTGTATAAAGTATACGGAAATACGAAACAATATTTCGTTTATAATTTTCATAAAACAAATACAATAAACCTTAAATACCGTCTGCATTATGTGTATTGCACACTCTTATCGCCATGTTATTACAAAGACAAAACGTGCAGAAACCCGTCGAGACTGTATATATACACGAAGGTATCAACTATACATGCGGTTATTTTATAATTTGAGTCTAAATTACTACGGTATATATACTTCCTTTTAGTAATTATTATTACTTACTTTTTCGTAAACAGTTCGGTAGGAATTATAGTGTCTTTTATCACTTTTAAGGTGAACAACTCCTACACATGAAGTCAATTGAGAAATTGTACTACAATTTAACGAGAAAGGTCGTTTTTTTTTCTTTTTAACAAAACAATAACGAGTTAATTAAATTATTGCATTATCTTCGGCTTTACACATTATCGCGGTTAGTGACATTGTTTTGGAGTGGTCAATTATAGGCTTTATTGAATTTTGAGTAATTTATTTATTTATTTTTTTTATGTCATAAAATATAATTATTAAATTAAGTTATAATTTGGAATTATTTTGCCGTGAAGTAATGACAAACATTTTTCTTTTTTAAGTTATGTTAGTTTCTTTGCTTGTGAATTAAATCGAAAAATGATAGAAATGGAGTAAAATAATTCCTGTGCAGTTTTTATTACGTCGTGTTTTTCTGTTACGAATGATTGAAATAAAAGTATTATTTTTTGTACTGATTAAACTTTGTTATTGGAGTACATAAATTGAGTTTGTGATTTGGTGATCGAACGCCATCTTCTGGCAGTGACAATTCGCAAGTGTCAAAAGTAAAAACTATTTTCCTTGTACCGACCCCAAATTATCTAAACAGGCAAACTTACGACTACTGTTGGAAGTAACTATATGACATTTATTTATATTTGTTTGGTAAAAATTCTGCTACATTAATTTGGTAAGTGTGATATAAAATTATATTCAGTATAAAAAAAAAAAAAAACATAGATTTACTTCTTCGGAGAGATTTTTTTCTCGGCTGTATCTAACTGTCGTTATAATTTCTCCGTTTCAAGAGTTTCGTTGAAATTTAATAGTCATATTTCATGCAATTTCTTGATGTAACGATTAATGCCATTCTTAAAAGAATTTAGCCTATGCATGTTTTCGCCTAAAAAGCATTTATTCGTTTTTCACGCGTAAAAAATATTTAGAATGCGTAACTCCGAAATTGAAATGAATTGTTTTTACGTTTTGAAAACATAATTTCTCGGCTTATAATTCATTTATTTGACATTTTATTATATTGCAGTCTATAATCGGAGAATATGTGACATTAGAGATTAAGTTATCCGAAAAAATGTTGATAAAAAAAAAAGTCACTGAAATCATCAACGACTTTTTACCATGCGTGCTTCATGGAAAGTTCAAGGTCTCGGGTATTAGATTCTTAATGTCGGCCAATTTGTGCCCTATGCAATATTAAAAAAATAAGTCATTTCTGATTAACATTAGGGCTATCGAATTCGATCGAAAAAAACAAATCGAAATTAGTTGTGTCATAGATGTTTAAAATACTATTACATTGACTATGTGACAGTAAAATATGTCAGATTTAACCACGATACTCGTCAACGTTACTAAAAATAACGATAATTTTATTTTGTAAAACTTTTTTTTTTTTTTGTTTTTAAATACTATCATTCAAATTTAATAAAGTGACGTGAACATTTATTTCTAAAATCGGCCAATATTATGTAGCAGGCGCCCAAAAAATGCCTCGATTCACTAGGTACGGCACTGATGCCCCTACCAGGCACCCGAGTCGCACCACAATTCTGACACCCCATTGGTCCTCTCGGAACACGCCAGTCCGAAGGCATTTGTACTGTACACTATACCTGTATATATATATAAATATATAGGTATAGTATATAGTATATATAACTATATATATATATGTATTCCGTCGATCGCAATTGATGCAGGTGCGCAACTCAACCGGGACACATTGTCACATCACTGCGCGTAGGCAGCGACAAATCTCCGTCCAACGCCAATGACGATGGGACTCCTAGACCATCAACACCCGCGCCTCCTCGTGTTTCCCGCTATTATATTTATGCATATACACATTCGTACACATGTATTGTAAGAATTTCGCGCCATCGAACATCGCACTGTGCGGCGCGAGACTCGATTTACGGTATATATACGTATAGCGACGAATTATCAACTTCCCGCCCATACAACACTCTCGAGCTACATCTTTCACGATTGACCCTTATTGCTTCCTACTATTTATGTTTGAATCGCGCCACCGGATTCGTTGCTCCCATGCCGGATTCATGCTTAAATTGTCAATTAACTCTTTTTTTTTTAATTATAATTATATATTATTTAATCGTTTGAGGGCAGGGCTTTGAAAATAAAATCAAATGTTTGATCGGCCAATTAAAATATTATAAATTTTATTCCAGTCGTTGTTAGTATGACACGTTTCTTTTAGTGATGACCACCTCCCCTCTCAAAAATTCGTGAGCGGAAACCACGTGCTCCATTATTATATGATTGGTCCAACATAATTTCTATTCCCGTCGAAAAGTATTCTTCACTTATATCTGTTGAAAGACGAAGGAATCGATACCATTCTATGTTTGATATATACATCAATCAACATAAGAAATTATAGTTAGGATTGAACGCAGCCCTTCACAAATAATACCTAAAGGTAGTTTTCATGAAAGTCAATTTTAGTCACGTGACCGCAGGCAAAGTGAAAAGTAATACAATAGGATACGATAATTGTTAACACTCTCTTACTTCAACGCTCATTTTAAAATATGACGCATCACGCAATATAGATTGATGTAAATCGTAAAAATTTGGAATAACATAACCTCCATCAAACGTCGTAATTGTTGGGCTGTGACAAGTTTGCCGTAAGAAATTACAACGATTAGTTTAGATCTAAGCACAATGAAACCTTTACCACGAATCTGTAGGAACGATTGGCTAGATCTGGGTTAATCTGTATCAGCGATCTGTCCTTTCCAAGCAGTTTAAATAGGATTGATCGAAGTTAAAGTTCGAAGTTTCGAGATATATTGCAGTTCCAGTATAGTAAACGAAAAGATTATAAAGGTTCATTAAAAGAATTGAATGGAATTAAAACTGGTAGAGAAATGACACGATTGGGTTATACTAACCAATCACGACGTATCCCTACTACCTGTTTTATAATTCCATTCAATTCCTTAATTTGTTGAAACTTGAATCCCGTTTCGTTTACTGGGCCTTTATGCAAACTTTGATCAACGTAAAAATCTTGGAACACTTATAATTACGCCCAATCTAGCACTTATAAACAACGTGTCAAAGATTTCTTGACGTATATATACATAATGTATATAATCTACGAATTTGAAAGGTTTCGTTTACTCATATTTTCAGTTGGAGCATCCCTTACATATATATATAAAGTATATGGTTGAGTTCAAGACTATATATATAAGTCGAACAATTCTTGACGTCAATTTCATGTGACAAATAAAATACTGAATTGAGGTAAAGAATCATGTCACATGTTGTCTATAGACGGTGTCCACAAGATAATTTGTTTTAAGAAATAATTTCTTACGTTATCGAATGCAATCAATAGCTGGAAAAAAAATTATTGAATCGAATGCTATGTAGACATTGCAAATCGATCGTTTAGCTTCGGAAAGTTGTGGCGTCAATCCAGGTTACATCAGATCTATTGCAATCCCATCTCATTATATATATACATAATCTCATCTTTTTAACGTCTACTATACCGGATTTTCCTTTATCCTAAATGACTTTTTTAGTCATTAACAAATTCCACCTAGAGTGTAAATTCGACAAGTATTATTATATTACTGCGACTCATACCGTATAGGTTGAATCAAAGTATTGAATTTGGTCACTCGAACAAAGAAAAATTATTACATGTTTTTTCATCAAATGTCCACATTTCAGATCATGATGAAACTAAGAATGCAATAAAAAAGGCCGGCAGTGATCTTGTGTACGTTCTTACGTCCTTGCCTAAGTTACCACGCAGATCACGAACGAAATAAAAAATGCAAGCCGACTGTAATTGCGATTACAGTATGTTGGCTCAACTTGGATATCTTCAATAAAAATGTGCTATAATTCAAAAAAATTGTATCGTCCGTAGTTTATCTATGTAAATGATGGACAAGTATTTTAAACAATCGGAAATGTATATACCAACTCAGACAGTCTTCAATTTTTTAGAGGTCGAGATATCCTCGGTTTTCAACAAAACAATGTGATATAAGTTTCAAAAAAATTGTAACTCTTTTATTTCATTGAGGAAAATGTTGAGTAATTACTCAAAATACTCGGAATTGTTTGACAAATCAAACAATCAGGAATCGAGATACTCTCGATTTTCAAAAAAAGAATACCTTTGACCTTTTTTTCTAGTTTATTAAGGAAAATAATGAATAGGTCGTTATTTAAAAAATGAGCCGGTGATGTGGTCGACATCCAGAGGAGCCGCAGGGAACGAACCTCTACTTTATTATTATTTTCTGTTATAAGAATCAATGAACTCTTTCCTCAAACCGCTCGTTTCAAAAGAGATCAGTAATAAAATCGACGCAATAACAATACTTTAAGATCTCTTAAAAAAAAAAAATATGTTTAAAATCATCGTAAATTCCTCTTAAAGACGATTTCTTGGGGTCTGGTAAAGTGAAATTAATTGATCAATGCGCGCGTTTCAGTGGGACTTTCATCAAACGAAAAAGGATTGAAATTAGAAGCTATTTGGATATCTTCTATATTGAGAAAGTTGATGGTTCTCTATCATTGAAGCATATTAAACATTGTGCACAGCCTATAGATATTGACGAATTTGAAGAAGATATGTCCTAGCACGATTGGTACATAAAAAATATTCGTCACTGTATAAGCGGATACAGTTTAGATATAAGATAACGGTAATGTTAGTCATATTACTTAGAGCGCTTGACGTTTAATAACTTCTGTATAGCAAGTTCGTAAAGGAAAATGCGATGTCATTGGCTTCCCGAGTACATTGGAGCATAGGCTTTCCTCATTTATAAGCAAGATGTAATAGAAACTTGTGTTATTGTACTCTCCCTCTCTCTCTCTATCTCTCTGTCTAGCATAACAAAACTATCCTCGTAATTTGGAGACCAAACTTTTGATGCGTATATAATAGAATAGGATGAACGAAAAGATGATAATCATAGGTAACTTATAGTTGATCGACCGGAAGATATGTAGTATTGCATTTTCCAGGATTGAGTTCAAGACCACTTATTCAGCATCACAGAACTGCATGGTCAATGCCCTCCTGTAAAAGCAAGCAGTATATAGGCTCTGGATTGGTCGACCTCCATCAGAACGAACTTCAGGTCATCGCCAAAAAGAAATGATGTCGAATAAGATATAACTTTAGTTGTATCATCAATAAATGAAATAAACAAAGGTGAATATATTGTGACCTTTATGGCACGGCAGGTATAGCATCGATTGATCGAGATCTTGTGTCTTTGTAGCAAACAAAGAGATCGAATTCTTCCCGAAAGATATGATTCAAGCCACTTCTAGAGAGTTAAGTTCATCGCTTTAAAAGATAATTATTCCATTATATCATTGTAATGTATGGAAACATCCAGCAAGTCGCAGGGTATGACTAATAAACAAACAAACAAACATGATCATGGTCAAGGTAATTTTGAACGAGGAATTTAATGGTGACCTTCATTTTGACCTTGGCGGTCATCTTGGAAATTTTAGATTCCAGAATGTATTGAAGTTATATGATCCGGGTTGACTTTAAAGGTCAACAAGGTTAATTAAATTTTGATGTAATGTCGATTCCCGCAATAAAAAAAGGCGGTTTTTCCATTTAAAAAAAAGAAAAGGTTGACCTTGAAGGTTATCGCCGAGGTCAAAATGAAGGTCACCATTAAATTCCTCGTTCAAAATTACCTCGACTATGACCATGTTTGTTTGTTTACGACCCTGCGACATTTCTGGGAGTTTCCATACTTTTCCACCACTCTGTATATATATTTATGTAATAATTACACTTGGGCATGAAAAAAATTTTTGTTTACATTGCAGCGCATAGAGAAAATTGTATGAAATTAAAATGATAAAATGTGGTCGTTTCAGTATAGGTGTTTCTCGGTTTTATCGCAAACTGTACGTCAGCTTAGATAAATATATAAAACTATTTAATTAGATTCAAGCAAGACACTATTTCACATCGTAAACAAAGTAGGATTACATATACTTTGCTGTCTGGACGATACCGATTTATAACTTTGTGTATATAGGTTTTCTTCTTCCATAAATTTCCTTTATCGATATACATACAATTTGCTTTTACAATATACATTACTTTAAGTGATTTGTTACATTTTTACTTTGCATTTATCATTTCGAATAAATCTCAACCAACGAATTGACGATTTGTGGTAATATTATATAGTGCGGATGGGTTATTAAAATGTCGAAATCGCGTTTTAAAGACAAATTATCACTTGCGCCGCAATTATCGACTGAATTATAAGTCTAATGCCCAGGAGGTGAATTCAAAATTGAATAAATGAAAAGAAAAACCTCGTAGTCACACGTCAGATGGACGTTATGAAATAGCCTGACGGCCAGCGAAATGATGATACTTATTCACGCCATTTCACTTGCACGAAAACAAACAGAATAAGTGGGAAAAAAACATTAGATTATAATTGTTATCTTAATTCCCCACGAAAACATATTAGTCTGCGAAGACAAATGAGGTATAAAAGACAAGAAATTGTTATTATATACGTGTTGATACCAGGCGATCTTGCCAGACCTTATTGGGCAAAAAAATTTTGTTTCAGATAATGCGCTAAAATACAGAAATCATCCTTCTTTCACCAAGTAGACATTGTTTGACGTAGGAAACAGGCAGAACTTGAAGAAAGATAAGTCCAACTAAATGTTGATATATGTTTAGAAAATTGATATCGACATGTCTTCATCTCGGAGGAACGGCTAAAAATAGTTGACATGTCACGACCGTATCCAACTCCTTTTTAGGCCGACGTATACAATGACTAATCGCTTCTGAAGGTGTTGAAAGCAGGACACATTTTGTGAATAATATTTGTTTCCAGGTGCATTCACGAGTTAATTGTCGGGATATTACATGTCGTGTCCTGCTTCTTATTTTCTGAAAAATGGATTTGATGAAAAATCGCCAAATTTCCAAATCCAAAGTCACTCTATTAAATATGTAATGTCCAATAATTTAATATAATAATGCATGGATTCTTCGCAGAATTTCAAGCAAAAAGTCCCGTACAAAAAATACTGAACATTGAAATAGTAGCGAATCTGAAAATAGGGTGTCTTCAAATTTAGAGACACCCCTTTTGCTTCTTTAAACCATTAATGAATTTTTTTTCAAAATCATACTGCAGAATTTTTAGAAACGTTTTCTTTCATTATACGTATATATATATAAGGTGTGTCCAACAACTGAATCAATAATGCACGGGAGGATACCTCGCATAATTTCGAGACCTAAAAATGATTCACCATAACTAAACTACCAGCTGTTGGACACCCTATATGAATCCTTATTATACAAGTTGAAAACTAATTAATGAAAATTACTCAAAAATGAAGAACATATTTTGTTGCAATCAAATTTCATTCATAGTATGATAAGATTTGAATATTTTTAGAATAATGCCATATATTATTTTAGTTCAAGAATGTATTATGCCTCGACCCCGTTTTTAAAAGCTCTGGGAAATCTGTGAAATCTTCATTAATAATCGCAAATCAAACAATTTTACGTTGCGATAAAAATGTTGAGATAGATGAAATCCTAGTAAAAATTATCTTTTTGATAAAAAGCACCGTACATATGGTCTGACTTATCTTTGGAAGAGAATCTATTCATCCGTCAGAGCCCAATAAGTTGCATATCAGCCAAAACAAGTATTTTGAGCACGTATATTGACATTTGGTTCGTTCGTATATTGAAATTGAATACATTCAATTGTAGTACGATCTACCAAGAGTCACATATTTTTTATTCGATAAAATGTTCTTTTATTTATTTATTTATTTTTGTATTTTAATAAATTTCCATGTGTGATAAGGCGGCTCAAATGTGATCCTCATTGGTATACTGGCAAAATTTCCTTGGATTTTTATAATAAAAATGTGTCAGATGGGCCACTTGAATGAAGCGTGATAAAGACAATCAGGTGCATGGATCTATAAACTTACCTCAAAGGCGTTTATCAGTGTCGGTAAGAAAGGAGAGTATAAATTCAATTACAACTCAATTAAAAATGCATGGATCTTGTAGTTTATTTATATATTTCAGATAAATGTTACTGGTTTGTTGACCTTTCGGATTCGCTCGCGATAATATATATTATAATGATTCAGCGGTCTATCTGACAGTATATATGGACATCTTATCAAGAATCACATATGACTATATTACTGAAGCATCACCATTAACAATGTATGCATTCAATTCACGTGTATATTATGTAATGCATTGACGACTGGATAAGAAATGTGTATGCATAAAATATAATATATATATATTTACTGACCGAGTTATTCTATTTAGAATTATGATTATCTTCAACTAAAAAAAATGGGGAGCCTAAACATCTCAATCAAATTACAATTACACTAAAGTAAAATATTTTCCAAATTATGTACCATGGACTTTCAAATTATTTATAGTTTTCTGCTTGAAATAAGCTCCGAATGAGTCTATATAATTCAAAGATGTATATCTATACTAAAATTATAATATAAAGAGGTATATATGCACTTATTATGAAAAAAATTTTTTTAACAAAAATCAGGTTAGGGAAATAGAATTTTATTTTATCACCTTTGTTAATTTTGTTACGTAATTTTTATTATGTTATATTTATTACGTCGAATTTCTCGATAATACAGCCGGGCTCCAGGGTTAAGTGGTTCCACCACGATTAATTGAGACGATGATAAAAAAATCACATGATAAAGTGTATCTTATGACGAAACATCACACTACCGCGTGTCGCATAATGACAAAATATAAAACAATTTTTCGACAAGATCATTGAATTTCTATTACGTCAGTAACATTTCTCGAGTGTTTATAACTACAATTCGGCAATATGAACGTCCCAGCAATCGAAAATGGTTTGGAATGAATAAAAATTAATTCATTTCGTTTCGTCGTTTTTGAAACTTGAATAATCCATCAATAATAATATTAATATTTATTTTATCAAAAATCAAAAATAATTTATTTAAAACATGAATGCATTTCAATCCAATTTAATAACTAAAATCTTAGGGGCTTCGCCTCTTCGGTTCTATCCAGGCAAGCAAGGGTGAGTTCGCGTGCTATCAGTCATTCGGTGCTATTACTAATTTAACAAACTTTAATCATCAAATAGTTGGTCATTTATTATATAAAGTTTCATCAATTCCGTAAATTGAACGAATTTTAGCTACTTGCAACTATGTATGTAATAGGATATACGCGTATGGGTATACATCATTTAAAAATTTAAAAAGCCCCCCCCCCCCCCCCATTCTCCTTATCCCATTGACGATAAATCGAAGATTGAAACATGAAAAAAAATCGAAGTTAAAAATATATATACACTTCACTTTGACGGCAGGGAAGATGATAAAAAAAAAAAAAAAAAAAAAAAAAAAAAAAAAAAAAAAAAAAAAAAAAAAAAAAAAAAAAAAAAAAAAAAAAAAAAAAAAAAAAAAAAAATGATAAATAATAAAACGTACATTTTACCAAAATCACAAATCAGTCAAATTCAAAATAATATCTTTTAATATAATTTTTAACTGTCGATTTTCGCATATACATTGGTGCATTATGTTTTGAAACATATAGACATTTGTTCCAGATTGAAGATCAGAAAATCGGAGATATCTCGACATCTGACTGGTCAATTTTATAAACCCGATGACTGTTTTATTCATTACACAATTAAAAATATTTATTTACAGTACTGCTCATTCATCATTTTCCTCAATAAACTAAGAAAGATACAATTTTTGGAATTTTCGTACATTATTTTGTTGACCTCTAATTAGTCGATAAAAAAGAAAATAAAAAAAAAACAAACGATAACCTTTAGATTCGGTACTATTTCCATAAATTTTGAGCCATTAATGAATTTTTTTTGTACTGTATTGATAAAGTTTTTCGTGATAATATTTTTTGACCTTCCTTCCACCATTTTAATACCATTACTACTACAATATGTCAGTACTAAATTACACCAATTTAATATTGTTATATCCCAAAAACTAGTCAGATCTGGTAGTCAACTACAGTGGATCATCATTTTTGATTTCAAGAACGTACACAAAATCACAGACATTTTTTTTTAATTTCACTTTTAGCTCCATTACGATGTGAAACGTGGACATTTTATGAAAAAATATATTCAATTTATTTCTTGTTCGAGTAACCAAATTCAATAATTCGATCCAACCTCTATCGTATGGGTCGAAGAACTATTACGCTTATAAATACATGCAAATCCTTAAATAAGTTAAATCTGAAAATTCATAAAGTAGAGAATATCAAAAGATCTTAAAATATAAAAATCGATACAATACATACAATACATTCAAATGTAAATATTTAAATCATATTATATATTTGTATTATTAAATACAAAAAAAAAAAATTACAAATCCTTAATGTATATATTGACGGATAGAATTTAGATGGATAGAAATGTATTGAATTGCATTAAATTTCGAACCCATTTAAATCGATTTTCGATTACTGATATTTTGTTAGATTAAGCTAAGGAATTTTAACAACGAATTTGTTCGTACTAATGAAAAAAAAAGTAAATTCTATCGAATTGATGACAAAGAGTATCAGTAACGTGCAAGCTGAAATGCGATGAGGCTTTTTCTGTCAATAAAACACGTATCGGAGAAAACTCATGGCGCCAGCTTACCCTATCGTGCTAGTCTTGCATGCATGTTTCTCTTGAAATAATCAAGACGTACAATTTACATCCCCTACTATCGACTCCCTCGTATCATTCACATGAACTAACAGTAAGATACATCAAACAAATATATATATATATACAAATTACAACATTTTTTTGAGAATTACTCTTGAAATTCTCTTATCTTTTGTCTATTTTCATTGCTTCACTTAATGTTATTATTTTTTTATAAGGTTCTAAAAGCGGACAGAGCAGTGTCGTCAGAACTGGATAAAAATAGTACGATAATAAAAATTAATATGTATAGGTAATTTTGGATTAGTTTTTCTACAACATTATGCTATTGTCAATATAAAAGCTTCAGTACGCATATATGGATAAATTTACTTATTATCAAAAATGAACGAAGCTCCTATTAAGTATAGGCCACAGTATCCGTAATTATTATTATCCAGCAACCGTTGCTGATTTCCGTTTAATTGAATAAGAGACGTAAAAGAAGAATTTCTGGTCCGATTCTGCTAATTGCATAAAGATTTAATGGAAATGTACCGCAGAAAGTCGTCTTTATTTATGTATCTAAAAGAAAACGAAAACCAGCAACAATTGCTGAATAAATACTTACTAATAAATGAACAACAATTAATTACATATTAATCATTTGATCTCGTAGTATTTTTCCCTGCTTTTTTTTTAATAAGAATAAGCAACAAATTCTGGAATAGAGTAACTTTTGAACAACGAGTTGTTGCATTATTTTTATCCGGTTCTGCCAGATTTTAAAATTTATTGCTACTAAAATTCTACTTTATTCATTTTGTTAATCGTTGATTTTTATTGTTTTCATTTTGAATTTTAATCTGCCATAAATGTTTCTACTCGCATTGCAGGTTGACTGAAAGTTGTTCAACTTTATTTTCGTTTTTCAAATGAAGGACAAAATTAAAAAAAAAATAATAATAATAAGTTTAGGTATTTTAGAATGTTGGTGTAATACATATTTTTACAGCAATGCTTACAAAAGTAAATAGAAAAGAAAATGAATCGATACATGAAAATCATCAAAAATGAAAGAAAAGACGATTAAGAAATTTAAATTTGTTGATCAATAGTTTTAAAAACATTTTTTTCTTTTCATATAGGTTTTCACCCATTAACAGACAATGTATACATGTCATTTAAAACATTTGAAATAGGTCGTAAAAATCAAAAAATTTGCTTGCTCTTATATTGTAGGATTTTTATATATTTATGTAATATCACAAATAAAATTGAGGCAGAAAGGTTAATATCGTTCCAAAATCTGTCATATAAATTTACGCGTCACGCTTTACGTCATTTTCTATTATACTTATATTATTGTATAGTATCATAAATTTTACGTCAATGAAACGTCATTAAAATATCAAACAGAGTGTATCGTGCAGTTAATGCCTATATATGTGCGTAGTGAAAGGTTTATGATCGATTTTAAATGTGTTTCGGAACGTATAAAACTTTTTAGCTGTTAAAACATACAAGAGTAGACCGGGGTCCAAAGCATATCGTAATTTATTGAAGAAAATTAAAAAAAAAATTAAAAAAAATTTTTTTTTTTTGTTAAATTATAAGTTTTTAATATATTTTCTATTTTTAGAAAATTGAGATTTTAAAAATCTCTTTATTTGTTTTTCAATTTTCAAGTCATATGAGTGCCAACGAGGCAAGTAAATAAAGCACTTTAGACAAAATTGATTAAACTTTTAGCAAGTCAGCAATGCGAAAGCTTGCGATGTCTTGTTGTTTAAGTTTTTGTAAGGAAAATTTTAAACTTTTTATACGCATAATTATAGTTCATAAATTTCTAAACTATATACATACGTTTATCATAATTAGAGACTAAAGTAAAAAACTGTCACTCTCAATTATTATTATTGATAATTAAAACAATTCTTCGCTAAGATTTCTTTGAATAACTCTACTATTTTCATACATAATCATGTTATATATAATTATCATATTATTCCGTATATATAACGCACACGTGTATAGACAACTGATCATCATTATTTCATTGCGCACTTAAATTTACTTTAAACGATACTTTAAAGATAACATTTATCGATTAACCCATTTTCATGTTAACATGAAACATATATTCACATAAATAGCCTAGTGTTATGGACCTCGACGTCAGGTTTTTGTTCGTTTAACAAAAGTCGACTCTTATTTTACTTGAAATATTAAATATGAAATATTACATAAATATTACATATATATTACGCATTGAGGTTATTACATAATTGTTATTACGTGGTTGTCTGCGAGTATATACATCTGTATCATTTTGTTGAAGCGTTAAGTGCCATATTATGATTGCGATTGTCTCGATCTTTCACGACTTCCTGAAAGATCATGGACCTTGAATTAGCTTCTATCGTATAAGATGTAGAATTTTTCTTGCCATTTATGTTGTGCGCCATTTGTAGAGTATATGACTGTTGCTTTTCGATAGACTATCCAATTAATTACGTCTACTGGTATCGTTAACGGTTCATCTAACTTGTTTACCTTTTCAGCGAATTGATTATAGAATACAGATTTATTATTAGCCTAAACATTTTACACGTTCAATGAATTTAATCCGTTTGTTGCGGTGATTTACAATGACCTCACAGATTATATACGGAGAAGAAATGATATATATGTATATCGATGTTAATGAATCTGGAAAAAATCAAAATTTTTAATTTTATACTCGAGTATACAAGGATTATGATAAGGGCCACATAACTGTTACGGTTTAAAATTTTAAATTAATTTCGTTTTTCTATTATACAATTTATTTTAATAGTTTTACCCTAGTGTGGGTTTTCTGCAGTTTTCCCATACAGCAGCGTATGTACAAATGTGGGTACTTCTATGAAGTCGGCTGCAGACCCACAAGAACCATATTAGGTTTTGTAAGGTCCTTGGAAGATTAATCGGATTCATTTCGATGGAAAGTTAATAGTAATTCGTATTTTCGAAATTTCTCACTTAAATTTAGTAGTAAGGATATACTGAGTTGAAAGATAACGAACGATGAAGATAAAGTCCGGTTTCCTATACTACTCGGTGCTGAATGGAGACGTAACTTTGAAGGTTTGTATACGGAGAATTACATAGCATCTGACAGTGCTTGCCCCAGGTGAACAAGAAGTTCAAGGATTTGGATTGTAGAGAATCTGGCAATTCGTCAGTGCTTGCCTCAGATGGATATAGTAACCGACTGGTGTCGATAAACTGGACAATCATTTGAGATTAATAACAGTAATGGTCAGTTCGGTGAATATGAAATTTGAAGGATTGATGTCAGGAGAAAGAAGATTGGAAAAGAAGAAAAAGTTAATTTCAACGATTTTATTATCCCCTTATTACACCCCCTTCCTTCTTTATTATTATACCAGTGTCATTTCAATGTTTGTCGATGTTTGTATACAGTGATTTCATTACAAATGTAGAGATGAGCACTATTGTAACAATATAGTATATATATATATATATATAGGGTAAATGCAAAGGGTATATTTATATCATCGAGGGAGCAGGGTGTATATTTAATGTGAAAGAAATTGAATGATGACTTGAAAAATTTGGATTGCCCCATTAATTATATATATGCAATATTTTTCAAAGTTTAAGACTAATTCTTTTAGGCAAAATGAAATAAAATCGATTTCTTTTTATTAAATGGGTGATAAACTTATTTATGACTTGCATAGAAGAGGTATGATAAAACAGACAGTCACCGTTTTTAATGCTGCACGTTTATTTTAACTGAATTTAATCAAATCAGCTTTGAATTTGTAACATGCATCAATGAGTGATGATTTGGACCCTTTGAACTCCGTCGCATATACACTATAGATTGGGAACAATATATTGTCACATATTACATCGTCGAGAAAATTTATTATCTAATAGTACTTTATGCACCAAGGGCGTGAAACGGTCATTTTACGCCCGTGTTGCATACAATATTTTTCAATCCAGGGGGCGTGAAATGTCCATTATACAAAATTAAACAAATATTACGTTTGATTCGTCAAATTTTGCGTTTTTTAATTTTCAGACTATTTTTATTTCACGCCCCCAGAGCGTGAAATCTGCATTTTACTCCCCCAAAAGGAGGCGTATAATGGTCATTCCGTTTGTCTGTATCAATATTTTAAAATTGTAATTTATATAAATTAATTCTAATAATATAAATTAAGAAAATTCAACATAATTTTACTTGTAACAGTAATAGTGCACATGTAACACCGTATAAAGTTTTACTTTACTCACAAGTGCGCAAAACATGTACTTTATATACGTACGCTGTTGTGCAAAACGCGTTTTTTTAAAGAATCAGAAGTTGCGAAGAAAATGCTACAATACTTTGTTTACGTGTATAATCAGAATGTTTTCATTTTGCAATAAATATAAGTGTAGAAAATTAAACTTTCACGTTCACTATGAAAGGAATTGTATAGGGTTTATCTCATTTTTATAAATTTAATCAAAAATTGTACGATTATTCGTTAGGAAATAATAATTTCTTAAATGCTTTTTTATTACTGAATCTTTGCCTGAATGATGTGAAACAAATTTTTTTTTAATCGGAGAAATTATATATGGTGTATAACGTGTATTTTATTTGTGATTAAAAATCTAAGACAACACGATAAAAAAAAAGTAAATAAAAAAAGTTTCGAGAGTTCTTATTAATTTTACATATTTTTTCAATTCATTACCGGTTTTCAAGATGATGTTCTACATTGCAATTAAGCTTGAATCGTATTGTTGTGCATGCTCTTAGATTTACTTGCAAGGAAAGGTCGCAGCCTCTCAATCGCTAATCTGAAAAAAGAAATTATATGAATACGGTCAAAACACTATATCAAAATGTAGATGAAAATAAAAAATATTTCCGTATTAATGCGCAATTAATGCAAAGATGTAAAAAAAAATTATATTATTTTTCGTCTCTTATTGAATAATATATTTTTACTTCAATTTTAAAACAGAATATATATATATATAATAGTACAATGTTTAATAATATTTGAATGACTTTTTTTTAACAAATAATCGAATTTTTATTTTTAATTTTTAACGAAACATCGTGAAAACCGTCCATATAATTATATAAAAGACAAAAAAGGAATTTAGTATGGGGAATCGTTTGATGAAGAGAGGCGGTCGCGACTCGCGCCAAGTTCTTATTACCCACAGTGTGTACTAAAGACTTTACATTTTCAAGTTTAATTTAAGCCGAGAAAAAAGATACTATTAGCTTGAAAAAAAAATGATAAAATTTATAAGTCATAAAGATGAAACTTTTATATACCGGAAGTAGACAGCTTCGATTGAAGTATATATATACATGATTTACACATTAGTGTAGCCACTACACTAATCAAGGTTATTAAAGTATAACCTTGTACGTTTTGTTTCCTTATTAATGTAAACATTTGAGAATTGCTTGAATGAATAGTTAAAATGTTTATTAATTTTTAAAGAACCATTAGTTTTATTATCAATAATTATTCCATATATTAATCAATGTATTCGTTATATATATATTTCTTAATAGCTTATTTTAAATTAATGTTTTCAATTCCTTGGTATAAAAGTTCTAATTACTAAAAATATAAAGAACAAAAAATTTTTTATGTTTCGACCATGAAGGATCTTATTACTAAAAACCAAAAAAACATTATCTTATTTTATGACATTTATACAACTTGCCAAATACTGCCTAATAATTGGCCAATTTGATCAGTCGGTTGAAATTCAAATGTAGATATAAATTGTACAAAAAAGAAAAAAGAAATTTTTTTGCAAAAACCAAAATGATGTTAAACTCATAATTTTATTATTGAATTCAAAAGTATCTTCACATCCACCGAATTATAACCAAGCAAAGTATATAAAATAATTAAGATTCATACCATATGTCAATTTATAAAAATTATATTTTCCAACTAGTGATTAAAAGACCGCACATACTTTCGGATTTTTAAATCACGGCACACTGTGCTATGTATATTTCATATTGTCATCATTATTTTAGACAACGTAAATACTAAAAAGTGTTTGATGATCATAACAATGATGCACGAATACTTGCTTTGAATTCTCTAGTTTTCGAATGAAACGACAAATTTTAAATGAACTGTTATTACTACTGTTTTATTATTTTGTTTGATAAAAACATTTTTGTAAATGCTTTCGTCGTTTTAATAAATTTGATTCGGAACCTAAATTTAACATTCGAATAATCAAAGTCATGTGGATCTATCAATCCGCGATATTTCGTTAATCCCGAATAATGTTGTGGATCGTTAAATTTATCTGGATGAAAGAAGAGATAATTAGTATCATCGAACCGTTATATATACCAAGAAATTGGAACAATTAATTATTCATTATAATTTTGCTGATTTTGGGAAAGAGAGTCAATAACACGAAAATTGACAAAGTAATAAGTTTCTCAATCAATTTATATATAGTTTTTCGTTCCAAAATCATCATCGTCCTCGGTAATGAAATCAAAAGTGATAAATTCACTTTCCCACATACTGGAGAGGAAATTCTTCGAATCAATGAAACCTGTTATCTAATAAATTCAAAGAGATCTTTTTTTTTTATTAGACGCTCGTTTTTACGTTGAACTCGTCGGGGTCAAAAAAATTACTATGGATTTTACAAAGTACTTCATCAATATGATAAAAAGTGTTTCGGCTGTTTTAATGTATCTGTCTTTATTTCCGTCTCTTTAAAAAAGATTTTACTATGATATGTGTAATAGTAAAAAATTCCTGCATTGTGAATTTGCTTTACACGATTCCCAATTGTTTACACACTAAAAAAATATTAGCAATTTATGTTGGTACATTTGATTGAACCGACAAAATATATACGTTGGAATAATATTGAATTGTTATAATCAGTTGTACTTATAATGTAGCAGTATCAATTATTTCTAATTTAAGTTTTTATTTTGCTTCAACATAAAATTGACGTCAAAATAAAAATGTCATTTTTATGTGTCATTTATTACCCGCGACGCTTCGTGCAGAAAAAAGTGTAAATCATTAGGATTGATCCAATAATCTTTCTAATGATTTTCACTGAGAAATTCACATTACGTAAATTTTGTATATTTGTATATATAAGAGATCATCAAAATATAGTTAAGAAAGTATACACACCGCGATTTCCTTAAATGCAAATAAAGCGGATGCTGTTACTTCATCTATCTTTACCCAAAGTCACGATGATGGCTCATCATCAGGTTCGATTTATTTACATTCCAGCAATGTCAACGATTGGCCATGAAATCTAAAAGTACGCATCTACAAACTTCAAACGCGATATCATTCAAGATTAGAATATAAAAATAGACTCGAAGATGGTGGTCACTGATGCTTAAATACGATTCATTCACGTATAATTTAGGGTTCCGTAGTAAATAAGGAACTATATTTAGCATTACGACCATGTCCAGATGTCCTGTCGAAGTCTTGCAAAGCTTCTCGACTGACCCATGTTGACGTAATGAACAGGACAAATACTTTTACGATATGTGTATATATCTAATATGCCATTTTTTGGAGCTTTTTTGGGCGGTTCAAGTTACGATCGCGTGGAAGATTAGATGAAGGACGGATTTTGTTAAATCGACTTGGAAAAAATTCTGGACTGTAATTTAAATTACATTTTTTTTTTTATTTGAAACTGATATTGATTCAATTCGCACAAGTTCAGGAAAGCGATAATTTTCTGCTGCAATCATAAAACACGCCAAGAATGTATACATATTTAATGCAGTAATAAATTGAGTCTATACTCAGTAAGCACACTTAGAAATAGAGAATAAATATATTTGAAGGAGTAATTTATGTATTTTGTTTATGCATTAGTAGAAGTACGAAGAAAAAAATCTTATGTGTGTGTGTGTGTCTGTGTCGTTATACATATACACAGAATAATTTCTATAGGTTCCTCGATACGGTTTGTAAAATATATAAAATTGTTTTCATTTATATTTTCGGAATAAATATATTTAAAATTCACTTTTCTATAAAAAAAATAACTCAATTATACGACGACCTAAGAACTCCAAATTTTTTATTCATTTTCAAGTACCTATTATTTATATAATTAAGGAATGGTGAATTTTTCTTAACGTAAATCCTGTTCTCTAGATCTTTCAGAATCTGAGCTTAAAATTGATTCTGAAAAAACCTGAAAATTTGAAGGAAAAAAAATGTTTTTCCTGATTATTTTTTCACATTGAAATCGAGATAAAACGTCGCAATTTCTTCAATCGTCGGTGTGTTGTTTGACGGTATACTTTGGATTTTCATCATAAAAGACGTTATCATTTTAAAAATGGTATATTCTAAAAAAATACAGGTTTCCTAACTCAGATTCTAACGAAAATTTGTAAAATTAAGTGTCTGTACGTAGGTTTTTTTTACTTCGCTGAATATGATGTCCACTGGTAGAAAATTTAAGGTGGCCTTGCCAAGGCCGCGGTTCTGTAGAAGCCTGTGGCTCGCGAGGTCATCAGGTAACATTTTCGACTGGGGGTCAGAATTTGTTTGGGGTTTCCTTAAAAAATGCCCACTGCTTAATCATAATAATGAGGCTTGAAAATGAATAAAAACTCGATTCGTCGTTAAAGTAATCGATAGTAAATCTTTACAAGCTTTTTCGAAAGTGATGTAAAATGACCAATTTCCATATAATTGTCTAAAATGATCAAAATATATATTTTGCACATATATAAAAGGCCGACTCTCCCCAATATTTTCAAAAATTTTATATCGTTTAAGGCTCAATGAAAGGATCAAACACGATTTTTTCACTTTCTTTTTTGCAAGAAAACAAAATTTCAAAAGTCATAAAATTTTCATTCAAGTATACTATACATACATAAAAGTTGATTTTTTTTTTTTGAATTTTTTTGAAAAGCGACGATGCACGAAAAATAGACGACAATAATTTTTTTTCCAAGTATAAGTCACGCTCGTAAAATCTAAAATTTTATTAGAGTCCATAAATGTGCCCAGTGGTTTTCAGGATAGGCAGAGTTCAGCCTCTATAATGTTCCTTAATTTTATGTTATATTTTTTAATAATGTGTATTTCCTTAACTGGTTTATTATACGACATAAAATTAAGTATAGCCTTGCAGAATCTGAACTCTGTTCGTCCTGAAAACAAAAATTCGTCACATTTATGGACTCCGAGAGAATAATCTGTCAAAATTTTGGATTTTTCGAGTATGACACACTTGAGAAAATAAATTATTGTCGTCTATTTTTCAAAATTCGAAAAAATGTTCACTGCAAAGTTCATTTAAAGCATCAACGTTTATGTATGCAGTATACGTGAACGAAAATTTTACGATTTTTGAAATGTTATTCTGTTTAAAAAGACTTTTGGAATAACATTTTACAAATCATATACAAAAAGAAAATACGTGAAAAAATCGTGTTTGAACATTTCATTGAGCCACAAACAATACAAACATTTCGAAAATATTGGGGATTAGGTTATTGTATTGTACAACCAAATGAGTCTATAATGGGAAATATCTCGAAATAGAGGCATAATACAAAAAAATACTTCAGACAAAAGTTGTAGGGGGCGAAGGGGGACATGCAATGATATCATTAACTTTGACCTTATTGAATTCGAATTTCAAGATTATTTAGAGGTTAAAACGTTTTTTTTTTTTAATGGGAACCCCTAATTTTGATCTCGGATTTGAAAAGAGCGGAAAATTTTACGTTCAAAAAGTTATTTATACGATATTTTAAGGTCATGGCAAGGTCTAATGAAGGTGAAATTTGCCAAAATTTCTTTTTTTTAGGATCTTGTTAAATAAAATCCCCTACAACTTTTGTCTGAAGTATTTTTTTGTATTAGGCCTCTATTTCGAGATATTTCCCGTTATAGACTCATTTGGTCCACCTTGTATATATATACATATAATATTTAATTCTAATTTTTCGACGTTTGTATACATATATATATACAATGAGAATTTAGATATCATCAAGTTTACTCCAGAACCTAACGAGGCTCAATGACCGAAAATGATGTCCTGAAATTAAGAATTTGAACATACTATTTGTACTGAAACAATTGAAATTGTTAAAATGCGCGTTTATTCATAATACATGTTTATTTACTATTTAAATTGTCTTTCTACATCAACCATTTTGAATAAATGTGAATCTAATAAATTCTTGGCTCCATCAGCAATCCCAAAAAATTACACGCGTTTTTACCAAAGCGTGATTTTGGGGTACGACCCCACCTTGCTTCGATAAGTATAAAAACTCATCACTAAAAATTGGAAATATTTTATCAGTAATTAGTCAAATGTTAATTTTTCAAAGTTCCCATGTGGGAATTGGACGTGGAATCCCACATACGAAAATGTTTCATGGAATAAACAAAAAATAATCTGAGATATTTTTTAGACACTTTTAAACAAGAAAGAAACATGTTTCGAGAAATCCCATTTCAAACCATATGGGATTTCTATTAAAATAAAACGTGTTTCTTACTTGTTTAAAATTGCCTAAAAAATGTCCAGGAATTTGTTTGGTTCCAAAAAACATTTTCGTATATGGGATTTCACTTATGGGAAGTATGGAGACGTGAAACAATTTGTATTGTCAAACCGGCTAGTGAGATTGAACCACACACATACACCCGCGCGCGTGCACACACACACACACCCACATCAGTCAAGCCACGTGCATACTCGATAATCATAACATAATTATAAGACAAGTATTACATTTATATTCATGCATATAATTAAGAAAGGCAATGAATAATAATTTGAACATCAAGTGATCAAACGATTATACACATTAAATTCTTTCAGTTGACACTTTGATCTCCCGAAGTTTAAAGAAACATCAACTTATATGTATACACATGTCGGAATTCATCCACATAGATTTTATACAAGATGATAATTTGCATCGAGTGAATTCCTTGTCCAATTTTTTGCATTCAAAAATGCAATCGTTCGAGTATTGAAATAATTACGGTTATATAATAAGAGAATTTTATATGGATAAAATCTTTACTCGCGATTAGTACTATAATTCTCCAAGTTCTCGTATAGACCAAATCGGTTTTGCGCAGTATCATCAGTAGGTGACACGATCGAAGAATGAATTATAAAAATTATGGCCTACTATATAGAAAGCCGGTCGATTTATATATAGTCATTCCCCACATTTTGCTTTACACCTTCATCTTTTATATGCTCGCGTTTCTTTTATGCACGGGAGTATCCGAGATGACGTTTGCAAACTGGTTTGACGAATTGCAAAATCATTATAGATGGACTATATGTAAATATATATATAAACATACATGATGTATATATACGGAGATGCACGTCATTTCTGCATCTTTCGTATAGCGATTGACAAACATTTGTTCACCATGACGTGGTCAAACTTATAGTTGGACCTTGATATTCTGGAATACACGAATGTCCCTTCCTTGTTCTTTCATATATAAGAGAAGCATTTTTGTAAACATGGTATTTCCTAAAAATGTTTAAAACATTTTATTTTCTGCCAAATAAAATGTTTTTAAATCATTTTTATTTATTTTGAATTGCAAAATAATAGGTTGGACATTTAATTACCTCTTTATGACTAGATTTCGAAATCGCTGATAATTATCGCACGTGATAAGTATTAGCCAGTCACGGATCGGCATTTCTGTGGTTTACTGAAAACAAACCTTTTACGGTTTGTTTTGATTGATTATCAAATCGGAGCAAAATTTTGCAAAAATTGATCACTTCAAAGCATCACATGATCGCTTAATTTAGACATCGATTCTTAACAGTCAAAGTAAGATGCGTACGCAATGTATATAATAACAATTGCTATTATAAACGAATTAAGTTTGAAATATCAGTGTTTATGTAATCCAAGTATTTACCAACTTCGTTGTATCTCGGCTTTCCTAATTTAAAATTAATCCTGCAGAAGTAGAGGTTAATCGATAAAAAAAGAAATGAAAGATAAACAAATGCGTATGTCGGATTATAATATGATTACTGTAAATTAAGGAAGCAATTTGCTTTCGTATATGATAAGAAGATCCTATATATACATATATACCCTAAGATTTTATCGATTGTATCGAGGATGTAACCGAGGCGATAAAGATTTGCTTCTATCTTTCGACAGTCGAAATAATAAAGAAAGTGAAAATAAATTTCTCCAATCAATCATCACCTTGATATACAATTGATTAAGATAAGCGTAATATTATGTTATTTAGCACTTGAAAAATATCAGTAAACGGAGTTGTACATCAGATGTATAAAATAACAACTCGTTTAATATTGATGTTCCCGAATGACCCGCAGCATAATATACATAAATAAAATTAATTTATATATTATATAGACCAAATTGATTTACAAAAGGCATGGATTGAAGGATTGAAGAATGAAAATAAATTAAAAATCATTTGTGGTTTTCTCATGCCCGTCACATGCGGGTATATGATGAATTCGTAACTGAAAAAAAAATGACGGAATATAAACCCTGTGACCGTTAAAATTTCATGTCTTTTCAACATTTTAATAAATCTTTTGTTTTTGTAGGTAATATGAAAATATGAAAAAAAATTGATTTTCAAATATTTGTCAGAATTGATTGGCATAGTTGTATATAAGAACTGGAAAATTATAAAGATGACGAATAATACATAGGATTTTTCTATTTTATTTATCCATTGTTGTTCGAGCACGCATGAAAATATCAAAACTTCCATTGTTCAGAAATAAACCTGATATCAATATGACGAGAGATATGTTTAATAAACGTTACGAAAATGCATCGCACCATCTGAAAATAATAAAATTTCTCT
Organism: Trichopria nigra; assembly: GCA_030522945.1. NCBI lineage: Eukaryota > Metazoa > Arthropoda > Insecta > Hymenoptera > Diapriidae > Trichopria > Trichopria nigra. The sequence goes on along the minus strand of JAPYZR010000529.1, from coordinate 18,669 downwards.
GATTTACTCTGTAAAAAAAGGATTGAAAGGTCAAGTAGGATTAACAAGTATTGAAAATTTATTTATAGCAAAAAGGATAAAAAATTATTAATGTCTTATTAATAATGAATAATAGTTCTGAATACTCGTTAATACAAATTCATTATATTTGTTTTACGGAAACAAAACTTGGTAAAACAGTGTAATACGAATGGTGACTGTATAATTAAAATTATAGTATTATAAATTTTATTTAAAATTAAATGCACTTTATTTTTATTATAAATATATATATATATATATATATTTTTTACTCTATACGCTGTTTTTCAATTATTCTTATTTACTTACATATTAATCAAAATTATTTAAACAAATTATATAATTTTTATAATAATTTTATTCCGCATCCTTATTGCGGCCTGCGTTATATTATATATATATATAAATAAATAATCATTTTAAGCTGTTGAGGCAATTTTCGTGAATAATTTAAATATATAAATAGTTGACTCTACACTTCAAACAAGGTGTGCATTGCTTGCTCAGAAATGATTGCAGTTGTAAAAAATATTGTTTTTTCCTCTTGGAGCAATAATATATATACCATATCGCATTCGCGCGTGCATTATATAGACGTATGTAAAGGAATATGATTATATATAATAAAACATTTAATATAAATCTGATCAAATTGTATTCACACTCGCAGGCTGCAAATAAGGATGGGGAATAAAATTATACATATTTATATGTATATTTTTTATTTATTTATTTATTTATTTATTTATTTATATAATTTTCAACATTTTAAATATTTATATTTAAAACTTTAAAACACATATACCTAAAACCGTAGAAAATATAGATACAATGACGAATTATGATGACAAAGCGATATTTTGCTTTATTTTCTTTTATCTATCAGTCTTTAAAGGAAGTTTCATACAAATTTTTTAAATTATCAATAATTGTTAAAATATTAGAGACATTTTATTTATTTATTTATTATTTTTAATTTTTAATTTTAAAGGTATAGCCGCATATTGATTATCATTATTTTTACGTAGAAGAAAAAACATTTAAAAAATAATATAGGACATATGGGTATTGTAGATTTTTTATATCTTTTCTAGTAAAAATATTAAATCTTCATACACACACACACACGCACACATATATATATATATATATAAAATGCGGGTGAAAAATGTAGTTCAATTTTTCAATTATAAGAAGTTATATTGTACATGCAATAAATTGTTTAAAACCGGATGTCTACAAAAGAAGAACCCTGGGGTTATGCGTAAATGCTTATAATAGGGGGCCATCTTCCATATCGCATCTCATATCCTATCTCAATTTAATTTTAATGTATCGAATCAATTTTTTTTTTTTTTTTTTTTTTAATTTAAAGAAAATTATTTTTTATTATGAGTTATTTTTTGAATTGTGTATACTATTTTAACATTATCAGTGTTTTAAAATTTATTCAAAAATGATTTTAATAAAAAAATTTATGTTAAAAATATAAATTAAATTATTTTTTATTGTAAATATTTTTTATTGTAAGAAGTTATCTACTTCCCAGTCGCTGTATTGAATTCGACATTTTGAATTTTGAAAATCTGACCTCAGATTCGTAATCAGTCAATTAAAATGAAAATAATGGAATTGAAACCATAAAAATTTCGATTTGTCAAAATCTTATATTGCACATTTTACGATTATCATTTTAATTGATTTATTACTATATTATTGAAGTCAGGTTTGCAAAATTCAAAATGACGAATTCAATACAGAGGCTGATAACAAAATGTTATATGTAGGATTGAAATTATCAAATTAAAGATTTTGTCGAAAGAAGTGGCCCTCTTCGCATGGAGTGTATACCATATGTGTATACTATTGCTGCAATTTCAATTGATTCACTTATCTCACTTAAAAAGTTTGATAAATATGAGTAAATAACTATGTATTTTTGTCAGCTTAAAAATCCTCATACATTATAAAGAAACAAAATCCACTTGATCGCTTTTCAGCATAAAAGGGATTATAATATTCCATTCAAATGATTGATTAATAATTACATATTATCATTAATAATTATTACACTCACTTTTATCATTTCCTGATGTATGTCCTATTTTTTATTTTTATTAGAATGATTATTTATTTATAAACGGGAATGAATCCCTATATAATTTCAAAAATATATTCCTACACTTAATAAGAAACGTTAGTTACTCACGTATATCAGATGACTTTCTTCTTGGAGATAATGAAGTTGGTTCGTCAATATGTCTTACATTCTTCATATTCATTCTGACGTCAGGTTGGAAACCCGAGATGCTGGCTTTCGTTTCTAAATAAATTCTAAATGTAAAGTAACGTTGACGTAAGATAAACTTAAAGTCTTAGGTGGAACATTAACTCCTCATCCATGAGCGAAGAATAAAAAGCCCATCAATGATGCCAGTAATTAAGTAATCGCTATTTAGAAAAAAGAAAAAACCATACGTGTATAATTAAATATTTCGAATTTCATTTATCGTAAGTATAAAATGTACAAAGCGTATTCGTTTTATCAGTACAATGGTAAATGCTTGAGCGAGCAGTAACATGGACGTTCTGTATCACGAGCAGGATTTTGTCATCAACTGATATCCATCTCCATTATCAGTTCCCTAATATTGGCATATTCGGGGTCAGTGCTGAAGATGTCGAGGAGTTCCTTAAAAGTAGGACGATTGCATGGTGTATAAGACCAACACCTTTTCATGACTTGATAGACGTTGTTTGGACATCTTTCCGGTTGCGGAAGTCGTTCGCCTTTTTCTACTAGCTTTATCACCTTTGAACGTAATATTACGAATATTGTATTGATTTATGAGAAAAAGGAGGGTCAGTATTTATGAGACTTCCAACGTTCCGTAGAGTAGAGGGGCAGGGAATGAGAATACGAGAAAACTTGGCTCCAAGTTTTATGAATTTCATTTTAGACATTTTGTTTCCGAAAATATTTCAACAGAATTCGATCATACGATTGTTATAGTTTAAAAAGTAAAATTTTTGTATACATTCCATGCTCTGTTTCATTATAATAATGATTTTTTGTTATTCTTTTAAAAATAAAAAGTTATTCGCTATTCTTTTGATTCGGAGCCTCAACGTTTTTTTATTTTCTCGCCCTTCTCAATTCAGAGCGTTTGACATCCACTTTCAACGTAAAAGTACCAATGATCATTTACTATTTGTGACTTAAAAATGTCCATTTATAAAATCAAACCGCGAAGTAGGCTTAAGTACGTAACCATGAATCCCAACAGCAAATTTTTAAGTAAAGTCTGCGACTGCGTTAAAATTATTCAATTAATAGTGTATTTCAGGGTACACTCCAATGTATGCAGAATAAAACCTATCAGTATAAAGCAGTATAAAAGTTATTGGTACTTTTACCCTACAGTCTGAATAAATTTAATACTTACATCAGCTCCGCGTTGATCACCGTAAGGTTGGTCCCCGTATGAAAACATTTCCCATAATGTCACGCCGTAACTCCACACGTCACTGGCATGTGTGAAAGTACCGAAATTGTATGATTCCGGCGCGTACCTAAAAAAATATCCGTTCAGATGAATTGTACCATCATTTAATGTAATATCAATCATACTGGATTTTAGTATAGAACACACACGAACCATTTTATAGGCCATTTTCCTCCCTTGGTGGCCGTATAGTAGTCGCTAGATCCAAAGGCTCTAGATAAGCCAAAATCGCTTATCTTCGCTTGGTGCCTAGATGCTAGCAAAATATTTCTAGCCGCCAAATCACGATGGACTAGTCGTAGTTCTTCCAGATATTTCATCCCTTCCAAATATTATTAACAATTAAAATTTTGATTGTTATGCGTGAATGGAAATTTATTTTCAAACCCTCATAATTTAGTATTATGTTATACGATAATCCTCAAGTAGTAATTTCTAAACACTTCAAAGTATTTTCTTTTAACCACTTATGTACTTCAAAAGTTAAGTTGTATCATATCATATATATCAATAATAAAAAATATTTATATTTATCTTATTACCACATGCAATTTGCGATGCCCATATCTTCAATTCATAGTTTGGATTAACTCTATCCGAGAACTCCAAAAGGTATGCTAACATTGAACCAAGCGACACTAACTCCTGTACCTAATACAATGATGTTGCGATCAGTTATTATTATTATTCTGTTAGTAATGATTATAAATTACTGTTAAGAATGACTTTTACCATCAATAGTGGTGGCCCTTCAGAGAATCCTACAAGCTTTACAATACAATGATGATTCAGTGTCATCATTAATCGAGCTTCTCTTAAAAACTCTTCTCGAGTAGTCGCGTTGTGGGTATCTCGCAACGTTTTGATTGCTACAGATTCTTGAACACCATTCGGTGAATCGTAATAGCCTTCATATACTGCTCCAAATTCCCCTTCGCCCAAAACTTTACCGAGAATAAGATTTTCACCCGGAATGAAGTCTAGAAGAAAATATGTAATGAATCGTCTGCTTTTCTGGCAGGAGAGAGAACTTTTATTAATAATTGTTATTGCATTTAGTTATTACATTTAATGAACGTTAGTGTATATATCCTTGTGTCAGCTCAGGTATGTATGCTTTAAAAGAAACTTCCAACTTTACAAATTTTGAAGCAATATTTATCGTGACCTCGGACATATCTAATGCTTAACACAATCCGATAGGCGTGGCAGACCATAGTAGTATAATTGATGCACCAGATTTGGAACATTTGCTAATTGAAAATTTGATATACATTAGAAAAAAAAAACAAAAAACATTTTACCAGAAGTTCACAAAATTATTAAATATTACTTTATAGATGACAAAAAAAATATGTGTTACGATCCAATTAAATGAGAAATAAAATACATCATATATGAATTTCATTGATGATTTCATGAAGTGGTGACATTTTTGACAAAATTTCTCTACATTTTATTTTTTTTTCAATTATCTTTTAATTGGAATTTCTGAAAATATTTGTTAAATTTAATAAGTAATTTTAACAGGGAGTGTACAGTAATTGATGTAGCAAACTGCAAAGAAATCATTTTGAATCTTTCTAGCGATTGGTGCCCATACAATGCTGAGTGATAATGAGGGCCATTATGAAACATGGGCGAAAAAAGCGTTGTTTTCTTTGGATATGATTTCTATTAGGGTAACATTTGATTTGAAGTTCAGTAAGAAAAATGTCAAAAAAAGATATCTAAAATGTCAGCAACATGAATTAATTTTCATTTACAGAAATTTTATAAGCATTGAAACTGTCGACAAAGAATGTTAATTACATTTAAAATATTTGAAGCTCTGTCTTGTAAACGAAAAAGGATTGAAAGTTTAAAGATTGGATTAAAAAGGATTGACAGCGATGCAGACTGATTAATTTTACATACTAACAAATATTTACCAATTCTTCTTCTTAATTCAACATTCGAACATTCAATTCTTTTTTTATTTACTGGATGGTGTAACTAAAATTTCCGTACGTACCGACGCGAGGTGTTACAGGAACTGAAGGAACTTGTGCATTTTGTACAGGAGTGTCGTAAATGGAATTTGAAGGAGTTGTATTGGAGTTAACGTTGTCCGCTTTAGAGGAGGTGCAGCCTATTAAATTTGTCTTTCTTGCGAGAGTGTTCTGAAAAGCTTAGATTAAAAAAGGGCAAAACTCATTTAAGTAGTATGGAATAAAATAACGTTTAACAAATACGAACTCCAATAAATATTGACGATGGCATCTCTGGAATTGGTGGCCTTGGCATTGGTGCAATTGGGTGAAGCAACGGACCTGGTAGACCATCTGGCATTGACCGATAGTGCTCTATGATATGTTCCAATGTAGGTAGGTACGGTCCGTTATCAATGAAGAGAAAATTTCTCTGTGCAAGCAAAAGAAAATATTTTTTAATACTTAATGGATTAAAGTAATATTAGATGAACAAGTCTTGTTCGTCACGAAAGTTGTACCTTTTTCTGTATTTGGAAGTGGTATGGTTGATGGTGATACATAGCAGTAAGAACAAAGAGTCCTTCGTTATGATTGCTATAACGTACCAGAAAGGAACCATCAACATCGTTGTTTTTATGAAGAAGGTTGATTGCTTCTGTTCTGCTGAGAGTTCCATGGTACCACTCTGATCGTTTTTCTTTCGTAGGTCTCTCATAGTCACCTTCATTTGTAAAATGTTTTAAAATTATGCACATAAATATAAATGACTTCAAAAATGTTACAACTCTAGTAATAATTCTAAGATTATTTAAATAGTAATTGAAAAAAAAAAAACAATTTTCAAATATTAGGCATGGACCCAAAATTAACATTTAAACTTACGCAATAACATTTCACATTCATAATGGCCATTTCGCTTGGCAAGATCAGCAGGTACATCGTCTGTTGATGTTCTTGGATGGACTGGAGCATTTAAGGAAAGAAGAACTTTGATTACTTCTTTGTGACCTCTACTGGCTGCTTCATGCAGGGGAACCATTTCTGTTGATGACAAAATTATTTAATAGGGTACCATACAAAGGCCAGTAATAAAAACATAAAGAACCATTCCTACCAGTTTCTGTATGTCGTGCTTGTACATTTGCACCTCCTGAGATCAAAATACGTACTGTATTTGCCAAATTGTTCTGACAGGCGTACTAAAAAGTTAACGTAAAATGTGTATAAAATAATATGATTTAATCGACTTTATATGTTCAAATTAAAGTACCTTAGGTATTTAATTCCAATCCCATGCAGCTTATACAAAGTAAATTAGAAATTGATATAGAAAATCAGGTACTTGTGGAATTTTATCATTATTTGAAATATTTTATTAAAATACTTTCAAATATAACTTACATGTAGAGGAGTGTAACCTGCTGAATCACGGCCATTGACATTTGCATTATGTTGAATTAATTTACTCAAAATATCATTAGAACCATCTTTAGCTGCTAAATGAACTGCTGTTTGGCCCAACTGATTTTTTGCTTCCAAACTTCTATATCCACATTTTAAAAGCTCGGATACTATTGTAAAATTTTTCTGTAAATAAATAGTCACTTTGTATAAAACTGATTATAAAATAGCTGTGATACTAAATGAGATAATATAAGCACACATCGGTCAAACAATAAATATAGCAGTTAAATTCACTTCGAACTCACTTGACTCGTCGCTCTATGAAGTAAATTTGTATTGCCATGTCTTCTAGAATCATGTGGTGGTGGACTTCCTTCGCAAAATGTTTCTAATTTTACTTCAAGGCTGTGGTTATCTTCTCGATAATATTCAATCAGCGTGTCCAAACCATGTATTGTTATTTCATCCTCTATGGTAAACAAATTAAATAAAGTATTTGCGAGATAATTTCTTGTAAAATCTCAAATATTATTGCTATATAGTGTCATAGTTTTATTTATGATTGTAGCAGCAAAAAATGTAAACCCTAACGTTTAGCGCTCCAAAATTAAGGAATTTCATAAATATCAAACACATTTCCCTTGGGCTCATTGTCTTAGCTTGGCATAAATGAATAAACAAAACAACTTAGTGTTATACCGATAGAATAAAATGCATCTTCTCCGTGTTTTCGAATCTGGTAATGTATAACGTTTCCTTCGTGCAGTACAGAGAGAACAAAATCCCCTGAAACGGAGCTGCTTTGTCGTACTAAAAACGTTCCATCGCCTTGATTTTCTGCAAAATAGTCAACAATCAAAAGTTGGAAGAATACAACTTTTATACGGTAATGGATTGAAAGTAGTATTTACGGTCCATTCGTAATACCTTTTTTAATTTTTCGTTCTGCCTCATCCCTGGAAAGTTTTCCATGATACCAACAGACATCCAATTCGTTATTCATTGTTGCAACAAGTTTTTATGCAACATTGATTGAATTAGCTCGAAACAATTCGACTATAAAAGGAACAATGAGCGACTAACAGTTGAAAGGCGGCAACTGTCTTTGTAAGAATGCGCAAGTATTCATTTCTACGAACTTTACAATATCACGGTATTGTCGCACAAGTCGCGCATATCGAAGTATAAAAATTTCAGAACTGACGCACAGTGAACGCCATGGATCATGGATCATTCGTCAGGTGTGTTCGTAGATGACAAGTTTTCACACCGCGCGCGGTTTCACATATGTATAGGTTATAGATCAAATTCATGCATATAACAAAAATAACATCCAGGACAGCGGCTCTTATATTGATCCTTGATTACTAAAAATTTTTCGACTTTACACGTCAAATAACTACCTATATATACGATCTAAAAATGTATATTAGCGAGAAGAGATAAATATTGCGAGTTCCGATAATTTACATCGCGAATCGCGATCATATGGACTGCACCTGTTTCGCCTTCATTTATGCTGCAGCGGAATGTGGTGGAAATTGAAGAATATTGTGTATTTGTGTATTGTGTACACACCTAATCCATACATACGATACATATATATATCATATGAACACAGAAGAACGACATTTGTTTTCAAATTTTACTCAAATTTATAAAGCTGTATTTTTCAAAGTGGGACGTACAAAAATGTTGAATTTGAATTTATAAAAATATAATGGTATATACATGTCAGTATTCAAAATATATATCTCATATATATTTTAGTATATATAAAATTATAATAAACATATAATTACATAATAACCTAGTAATCGAAAGAGTATTTTAGAGGACTCAAAATAACGAAATGAACAAAACAAGGATTAAAAAGGATTACGATGGATTAAAACATGATGAAACAAATGCATTTTTATACATTTGCTCCTGAATTTTCTTTTAAATCCTTTTTCGATTACCATCAATAATGTTAGAGCCTTTTAGCTTTATTGCAGCGTCATTATTGTTGTTGGTCGATACATCTCTACTTGTCTGAAGAATAAGCATAATAAGAATAAAGTGTTACCGCACCTGTAAGTTCAAATGGTAGTTTTGCACTTTCCACCCAAATTTGCAGTCTCGCTGCAATCCACTTGTTGATCGGGTTTTAATGTTTCATTTACTTGTCCAATTTTATTTTTTTGTTTGACATAAACATTATACATATATACATATATATATATATATATATATATATATATTGTGCATGCTACAGAAATGAATATTATTGTTTTGGTCTGATTATAGGGATTACTTAAATTTCCCGCTTGCATTCTTCTGTACAACAAATTGTGTATTGTTCTCTAAGGTGTACATCTTTATAGTTTGCACTCCTCAGTAAACGGAAAAGTATTGAAAAGTATTGAAAATAAAAGTTTTAAATCCTATTTTTAACATATATGTATATATATATTATATGTATATTATATATATATCCAAAACTGAAAGTGTCAATCAAATTTATGTTTTATGTTTAATTTACCCAAAGATAGAGGTATATTTGCCAAGGAAATATTCGTTTGCACTTTACTCGGTACAATAATAAGTGCCATCATTTGTTAACTTTATCGTAATAGGGTCTTCGACCGACTATCTATAAATAAATAAATAAATAAAATTAATAATTTGTTTTTGATAATTACTTCTATTATTCTTGATTAAAAAAATGAATCGAACTAACAGATAAGAAATGAACATAAAGTGAAAAAGAATGATAAGAATCAAATTAATAATGTCTCTCGATATAAGGCTAATTATGCAAATATGAATATAAAGTAAGGCAGGAAAACTAGTCGAAATCTATTTCATCTCTAATCAATTATTTTTAAAATTATAAATATTTCAGAATAGCACTGGATTTTTGCTATGCTGAATTTGGAAAAATTGATTTTTTTTGACATGCTTTATTATTATAATGGTTTCACCTAAATATATTTGCAAATTTGATTTAGTAATTTCAGATTATGTCTCTGAGCAATTTTTACTCCAAAGTATTAGCAAATATCCCATATAGCAAAAAAGCGGACATACCTGGCATTTTGAGATCTGGGATAATATTGTAGTCTATCTAATCAGTGTTTGACTAATTTTAATATAAATGATTCCAGTAATATGTAATCCAATAAAACCCTGGTAAAAAAGTGGATAGAATCGTATAGAATTGTAAACTGATTCTATACGATTCTATCCACTTTTTTACCAGGGAATATTATTGATAATTGAACCCTTTATTATAAATGCTTCACATTAAATATTCTTTTATTATTTTACATAACATCATTTTTCACTAATTACAGAGTAAACACTTCTGTTCATTTATATACTTCCCGTAGCTCAAGTTTTCTCTATAAAATTCAAAATATGTAAAAAGTGAAAACGTAAAGCTTGAAACAAAGATATCTTTATTTTTCACTCCTACCCTTCGAAGCATTTCAAGGCCTGCGCATTGCTGGAAATAGATTTCCTGCACAAAGTACAGACATGAATTTATCATTATGCAAATCAATGTATGGATTCATTTTTGAAGCTCCAGAAAATCCAAAAATAATAATCACAGAAAAATGCAACTGCAAATTAAAGTTAACGGATTTGAAAATATATATAACATTAAAGGTGGTAACCACCGCAATAACGAGTAACTAGAACTAGAACATGAATATAGAGATATTATCAATATTAGATTAATTTTTTAACAGGTGACGAAATTCCTTGAGAAATAGATTTTTACTTTCTTTATTTGTACATTTTTATTTGCAATAAAAATGTAAGTTGGTAATTTTATAAAGAACATTTCTATATTTACATTCTTATAAAACAACAGATGTGACTACATGTATACATTTTTATTTTTCTCCAGTAATAAATAGATTTTGTCGCTTTTGATGAGATTCAACAAATTTGTTTACTATTTTCTATATACATTGTTTACTGTAATTACAAATTTTGATAATTATTAGTGTACATTTGTATTCGTAGTATGTCCAAATGACTCGCAAGAAATGCAGCAAACACGTTTTGCGTAGACATAGTATTGTATAGTAAGATTTGTTCTTTTCAACGATTTGGTGCAAACTCTCTTTTTGTACCTTATGTACAATTAGTTGATTTACTCAGTTATTAGGCTTGACGACCTAAAGGTTGTACGTAGTTCTATCTATTTCGTTTAAAACTATGACTCACAAATATAATAAAATATCACAGTTAATAAAAAATAAAAAAAATTTTACATTTACAAATATTTTATTTTTTTTTTTTTTTTTTTTTTTTTTTTTTTTTTTAAAGTAATCAGTATTTATTAAAATTATTTTCGCACATATTCAGCAACAGCCTGATCTGAAATTGATGAATGAGTGAATAGTCAAAAGGATGGCTATAAAATTCCGCAATGGCTACAACTCTTCTTATACAAAATTGCTTATTTATGTATAAAACTACGTATGTTTAAAATTCAATACCCTGGTAGAAATTGAACACTGTTAAAAGCCTTAATGAAACATAAAAAATTCATCTTCGAAATTTTCAAGTCTCGCTAAAAAGATTTCGCAAAATACTTGTAAAAAATGTAAGAATGTTTGTCCTACAAATGTATATCTTCGATTCTCCTAAACAAATAGGAAAGTTTACTTGCACTAAACTATCAAAAAGAACAATCCTGTACAGAGAGAAATTTAAAGCGATTCTAGTATCAACAAGTTACGAAGAACCAATCATAGCTCGGCTTCCTCAAATACGAAATTTATACCTGCGTAAAGAATTAGCTAACACTTCGATCTTTTCTCCCAAGGCTTTATATTCATCTATAAAATATTGTATACAAAATAGTGCGTTAAATAGTTGTTATTATTTCGCTGTAATCTTGGGAAACGTTCTTGACGTTTAAAATAACTTTTACACTTGTGTACCTTGTGAACCACTCTTACAATAGGTGCATTAAATTAAGGTATATTGAAAACAATTTATGCATTACTCAAGCATTAAAAAATTACATTTTTTAATATTTACTCTAAGGTTATTTATAATCTAATGAACTCATTAATAGAAATTGCAATAATGATAATGAAAATAATAATAATGATGATGATTATAATGACATATTAACGAAGCAAATAATAATCAGAATAAATAAAAAAAACTAAAGAAAAAAACATGATTTCTCCTAATTGAACTACTGGTCGGCTTATTTAAATCGTTAACATCGTTTGAATTCCTCCTCATCGTCACTGTAGTCGTCACTGAGATAATGATTTCCTATTGGAAAATCGAAACGCCTAGCCTTACTAGGTGGAGGACTGCAAACAAAAGGACATTATCTGTTATAAACAATGCAGAAGTATCGCTATTACAATAAAATACATGCGAAAGACAACGTTGGCGGGAAGTAGCTGTATGATAATAATCCTCTAAGTACTAACAATGATTAAGGTTAGTGATGTAAATGATGAATCGAAGAAGTCTGTTAGTAGCAGAAGTAACAGAATCGAGTGATGACGGAGATTAGTCAACTGACTCGAATGCCGAGAAGTACCTTGTTTGATCTTCATCATCATTGCTGCTTTTACTGCTATTTGGACTGCGACCTCGTTCTGGGCTACCGGGTGGCGAGAGAGCTTGCATTAAACGACCCTTGCTCTCATTCCATATTGTAGACTGTAATGAAGCGAAAAACAAAAAAAAGACTTTCGTTAGTATTATTTTAAATTAACACATTTTTCAAAGCTCGCAATAATGAAGCATACTACTCGAGCAAAGAATACAGTAAACGAAGGTACGTCATGCAACGATATGTCAAATGATCTTTTTGCTTGACCATGCAGTATTTTCATTGTCCGCAAATATCGCTAAGCTTCGATCCAAGGGAAGGCCAATTCATATTACCGTGGATAAAACTAGAAGACATTCTAAATTTTTCATTAACAAAGCATTGCGAGTATTTTCATGTGCCATCAGAGTGTAGCAGATTATTAATTAAAAAATATAATGAGGAACGCAATACAACGAATACTGTACATGCATTTTATTAAAAATTATGTAAAACTTTTTATTTGCCACATGCTATAACAAATAATTCGAGTAGATTAAATAAATAAAATACATTGAATAAATAACCACAATACCAATACAAAGTAAATAAATACCTACCAAACGTCCGTCTCTACCAAACAGAAGTAGAAACGAATGTATAAAATCTCTCGACCTCTCCTCCCACCTCGTAATTATATCTATTCTTTTTTCGCCTATGTTTTCCATCACTCTTTTTCCTTTATCTTTTAGGTCATCAAACTTATTTTGTAAACGAAATTTCTTTTCCTGCAACACATTCAAAACATTATTATTCCATTTATATTTAAACAGATACAGTATGAAAAATATGTTAGAAACATACATTTAAGAATGAAACATTCAGATCTTTTGCACTGTACCCCCTGGCAAGGTTACGTCGCACATAAATGTCATAGTCTTTCACTATCCTTGCCACTATGTCGGATGTAGAAACGCCTTCTGTACGTTGTGTAGCAACAAACATACCCTTGGCTTTTAACCTAGCGTACACATCTTGATTGTCATCGGACTCGTACGGTATATCATCATGCGCAACAAAATCGATCTGCAATTATCAACATTATTACTATCATTCTTATTCAAATTTACAAGATTTACCTTTATCAGTCCATGGGCTTCGAGCACTTCAAAGTGAGGTAAGGGGATCATATAAAGGAAAAAAACTTGGAGGAGAAAAAAGGTTTTTCTCTTTCAACTTTATTACCTTGACCCGATTTGAAGAGCTTGAAGCTCCTGAAGTTCATTATATATCAACAACAGTCTACTATGAATTTGTTTAACAATACCTTATGTTTTTCAATAAATTCGTCATCTAATTCCCAAGGAGCATCTGGTACAATTTCATCCACATATCGGCAGTGGCTAACAGCAGCATATCTCTCTAAATCTGTCATGACAGTCATGCCTTTCCTCGAGTGTGTGAGTTCATCATTGCAAACTACAAAAAATATGCAAATATTTGAAATTTGGTTGAAACTTATTTTAAAATTATTATATTCATTTATATTTCCATTAACTAACCTCCAACAATGAGATAAACGTTGGGAAAGATCATTTTTGCCTGCATTAATTGCCGAGCATGTCCTTGATGAAAGAGGTCGTAAATTCCATCAGCATAAACTCGTACTTTTCTAGGAGCTGTAAAGAACAATCCTTATTAAGTTTTTCTAAAAAAAAATAAAGCACTCATTTTCACGTTTATAACAACCAATTTAACAAATTGGTTGCACATAAAATAAAAATAAAAAACTAGGGGTTTAGCCGCCAATAGTTTTCTTACTAAAAAAATTAAAATCTATAAAAAATTGAAAACTGGCCTCGTGCCAGGCAAAGTAATAATCTAAAATTTGAGTTGAAGTGAAATATTCAAACAATGTTAATAAGTTTAATAAGTAACTGTCACTCTTAAAAAGTAATTATTTTATATGTTTTGGATTTTCAAACATTTTGAGTTTTGAAATATGTTATGTTTTGAATGAAAAAATAAATAAAATAATTAAAACTGAGCTTTCTGAATATCAGCAATTGAACATGAAATAAAAATTATTCAAATCTTATTAGTTTTGCATAGAAATTTCATTAAAAATTACTTTTGAAATAACTGAGCGTAATGGAGTATAGTCAAGAAGAATCAAACATATGCAAAACGTTACATGATTGTTGGTAAGGTAATTGTTGATGATGTCATATATGACGAAAATGGAAGGAAGTAACTCTAATTAGTCTAGATGATAAGATCTAAACTACGCATTACTGTTATGGAGGTCAGTCGAGCTTTGATACAGAAAGTTTACTCCTTATCGAGATGTTTTTAAAGTAAAACAAATTAGTAAAACATAGTAACGGATATATTTTTTTTTAAAATAACTAGATTCGTGCTATTTAAAGCATTGAAAAAGTATATATGAAAAAAAAGAAAAATATCAAATTTTATTAATTCATTTTAAAGGCTGTTATTCTTCCAAATTATAACTTATTTTAAATTTTAAAACAATTTTACACTGTGCCTACAGATGTTCCATTATATATTAAAAAAAATGAAATGTGAGACATTTTAATTTATAGCAACTCAATTAAATTTTACGATCTTTTAAAAAAAAAATGTACTATTAAGGCCAACATTTTTTCAAATCAAATTTCAATGTGCCTATAGTGATGTAATAAAAAGAATTATGATAACGGACACTTATTTATAAAGACTGCTCTGTTTTAGACTGGTCAAATAGATTATTTTGGCATTGAGTACGGGACACTTTCTTAGTCATCGATGAAGTCATTTTCTATTTAACATATTGTAGCACAATCTTAAATGTGACAGGAAAGAAGCTCAAAAGCTTTAAAGATGGATTGTGATTGCATTTTTGGGATAAAAAATTACTTCTCACATAATATAAATTTACGTTTGTATATAAATACCATTTATGAATAAATAAATAAATAAATAAATATTTTTTTTTAATAAAAAAATTTGTAATTACAATGGCCATATTGTGTTTGCTTTTAATATCATTCTGATGTTAAGAAATTTTAAAAATATATAATATTGTTATAAATTGAACTGTAAGTTAGCATTACTTAACCATTTAAATTACAAACGTACCTGTGAAAAAAAATTACGCAAACTGCTTTTTAATTATGGTTGGTGGTTGCTTAAAATTACTTCAATTTTGTACGGCTATTTGTGCGGTTTGCATTTTGAATAATCATTTTAATATACGTTGAATACTGAATGTAGATTTTAACTAATATTTTTAGATTTATGTTGATACTTATCATTCTAATGTATACATACATGTACAATTGTAACTATATAACTATATTTAAAGCATATAGAAAAAATTAAATAAAAAATGGAAAAAGAAGCAAACTTCTTTAGACTAAATAGATTTTGAAGCTATTTTTACATAGAAATAATCATTCCATTGAAGGAAAAAAATATTCTAAGAAACACGTTACGTAACTTACTATTGAAAGAAAAAAAAATCGTAAGATGCATTACAATATTTTTCATTCGACAGTTTGCATACATGATGAATGAACAATAAAAAAATTGTGTCTCGTACCTTTTCCTGCTTTTGCAGCTTTCAAAGTTATCTTCTGTGTATAATCACAAGCTTCTGCTGCCTTAATGGCTTCCGGGTCATCGCTGAATGGCGCAGGTGTGCAGCTCGACTATAAATATAAATGATATTAATTAAGAATAAAATGTTTACAAATATTATACAAAGTAATTTCCATTTCCTGTATATTTATTGCGATTCCACATAATTTTATTGTAACTTTTACATCTAAACAATTTAAAATAGTCTGAGAAAAAGGCTCTTTAACTCATCAGTTGTCATGTACTCCTTGTTCATGAAGAGCAGTAAATATTAAAATGTAAATATATCAATTCAAATTATTTCACTCGATTTCATTTATAGAATGTACAGTTGGTATTTTTTCTACAACAACATATATAAATAGTACAATTTATTATTAAATATCATGAAAAAAACCTCTGAGATAATTCAGGGGATGTACTAAAAGAGATATGTCACGAAAACAAAACTGGAGTGACTAAACTGAAATAGATCTATTGTCACATTTTATACTAGAATTTTAAACCAATTTCAAGAAGTATAACCGCATATATTATTACAAAAGAATTAATAATTGAATGCATTTTCTAATTTACTAATCAGAACGAAACTCACATTGAATTCGATACGATTATCTGGAATACCATTAAAATAAGAAGAATCAGGAATTTGACTGTGTTCATCAATAAGATCTAAAACACTTCCCCAAGTCATTGTACAGTTTATACTTCCTATAACTGAATTCTTGAGCAATGACTGAACTTTATACGACCAACAATACGTATATCAGATCAAATATCAACATCACACCACTGACTTATCACTAAGATAAAGCAGTGAGGTAGGTGCAAGTTCAAGCCATACCAAATATAATATCTATAGTGTCTCCTTCGGACGTATTAAGAAGTAAGTAAATGAATTAAGAATTTGTTGTAAAAATAATTTTTATAATCGTCTACTAAATATGGTTAATAACAAGTTATAAAGTCTTGTGCAAAATAGTCAAACTTATATATTTTGTTGAATAAAATTTGGAACGTAAGTAAAAAAAGAATTTTTCATTATATGGTGGTGAAATACATACGTTATAAATCGGTGTTGCACCATTTTGATGATAATCTGTCGTCGTTTCGTCCAACATAACTTCTTCTCTTACTCTTTTTCTAGTTGACATTTTTTATCACAAATTAGAATCCATATAGATGTCTTTCTGAAATAAAGAATTTATTTAAAGATTTATAAAAAGTGGTATTGATCAGTGACGATCGATAGGTATGTTACATTCAAAATTTACCTAAAAAAAAAAAATAAAAATATAATCCAAATGTAGATTTCTTTGGCGTAGGGAATATAACACCTCGGAACTGTATAAAGAATTAATATAACAAGATCGTTAAATAATTCGCTCAAAAACTTCGTCAAGCTCGTTTTTCTATATTTTTTTGTGGCTTTTAAAATGTCACTGTCAAATCTCGAAACAAGCGAATGCGCGTTTGATGCGAATTTGTCTGAATGCAAAATTCAAATGAACATTCGGATCTTTATATAGAGAAATATGTATATATGTCGGCAACATTGCCACATCAGGCTCGTCGAGAGCTGTCAAATAAAACGTCGGCGTATATACATATATAATTGCGTTAAAAAAAGAAAAACAAAAGCATGCAATGTACATATATGAAGATCTAAACGCATAGAAATGAAAGCGTGACATTAGAATTTACAATGAGAAAATATCGAGCGGCTAAATCAGTCTGACCGGATCGTAAGATGTCGCGAGTGGTCGCGAAAAATATTCCGCTATCGCAAAATGCATACAATGAAATAAGGCGTTTGAACCCACGAATGTCGCATGACAACATCATTATAATGAACATACCTTGCTAGCCGTACTCAACAATCAAGAATCGTAACAATGGATAAACGAATGCACACGTAGAAACTAAACGTCCACGACATGCAACGAAGGTGCAGCTCGATTTTTCGTGCCCGTCGTTCCTCCACTGGCTCCACAGTCAAAGTGCTGTGACGCAAGATTTAACAAACTTCAGTGCCGGATTGCAAACACGGGAAAGAACGCATTTGTCGTAACTTTGAGTCAGTTCCGTCGATTCTGGGGAGTTACTGCAATTGTTGGATTTCAACTCCATGCCAGAATTGCCAGATCATCAGCTGACTATGGGCTGTTCGCTGCTGACCAATGTTACCAAGTGCAACAGTACCCGCCACCCGCTCGCGCATATACGTATACATACGTTGGCAATCTAAAAGTGTGTGTGTGTACCGTGTCTATATGTGTATATGCATTTGCGGGGGATATGTGTATACGCACCTTCACATGCATATACGGCGAGCTTAGTATGTCAGGTCAGGTCAGTTCATTCGCCACGAGACCAGAACAATATACATACATCACTGATCTCTATAATATGGATAGCCGATAGCAGCGTTTCTGCATTGAAACGTGCGTGCCTACACTTCGTGGTGCCTACTTCGTCCGCTTCGGCCTGGAGCCTTTTTGGCCCCGATCTATAACGAACTGAGTCGGAAATGTCCGAAATGTGTTAAAGCGGTAAATTCGAA